>LJJJ01000140.1:0-241367 GCA_001304625.1 Trametes sp. AH28-2
GCGCAGGCTCATCGCGCTCTGCGACGTGCGCGACGAGACCCGGATCCGCTTCGAGCGCGACGAGACCCGGATCCGCTTCGAGCGCGCAACACCTGAAGACGTCGCCAACGCAAAGCGCGATCCGAGGACCGTCCACCCGGATCGGAACTATCGGCGGCCCGGTGCAGAGAAGGCGAACCAGACGATTCCAGTCTCGGTGCCATCCCTACCCACCATCGTCCCTGTCATCGTTCTCCACCCCGACGACTTGAGCTTCGTCGGCGTCCATCCTACCTGCACACAGCCGTCTGCCGCCGCTGCCGCCCTCGGAGGCCGCCCGCGTCGTCAGCGCAGAGACCTCAAGCAGCCTCGCCACCGCGACCTGACCGGCCCATACAACCGTCCTCACATCCTCCCGAAGGAGGGCATCAAGAGCGAGCCGTCGATTCTCGCCTCGGCGAGCGATCCCGCAGAGGACGCCCGGCCGGTGTCTGACCCGTTGCCCGAGTTTCTATCGGTCTGCGAATGGGGAGCACAAACCTTTGCGTACGGCCAGTCGGGCGACTGGCTCGCCCAGCTCGGCGGTAACCTGCTTGGCAGCATGGAGTTTGGCGGGTCCGGTGAGGAATTCTGGGGGCTGGCGGGATGGGATTGAGTGGCTGGCCGGTAGCGCTTTTTGAGGGGTTTGATGTGATAGCTCTATGCCAATTCTTGATACAGATATGATGTGTGGTTCGTGCGAGCTCTTGAGCCGTCGGTCGTGAGATGGGTGTTGGACGTCGACCAGGACGATTGCCGCGGGCGCTCTGAACCACGCGACCTACCTGGTACACCGCGCCGAACGATCTACCTTCTCACCCGACCACCACGAGTCTGCTTGCACACTGCGTAGCAGCTCCGCACGCCGTCTGCAGATGTCCCATTTTATGTGATGCTGCATGACTCTCGGGTTGTTTGCATGGATTTCCACTCATACCCCCGACCGCGGGCGCCTCTTCAGTGTTGACGAGTGGGCCGCCACTACTAGGTCGGCCGCAAAAGCGCACTTCCTCTCCAGGGTGAGGTGTACGAGGGCCGACAACTACTCACGACTGCTAATGCGTAACCTAAAATTATAGAGCGGAATTTTGGTCGATACGGACGGGTACAACTGCTGTCAGACACGCGCTTGCCGGGCGCGAACAAGACACTCGTTCGACGACACATTCGGCACCGTGCCCGGGCCGCCTCGCGGGGCGCAACAGTTTTCGAGCCCTCTGGCCGCTTGGGAACGGTCGCCCTTTCGGTCTTCCTGCACTTTCCTTCGGCGAATTTCTTCTGCAGTGCCACTCGCCGTGGCACTGCCCCGGTTGTCCTCCAGCTCCGACTCGATGCGCCTCCATATTCATACGCAGTTGCGAGCTTCAACCTCAGAGGATGTCAGCTTCGATGCGAAGGGAGTCGTAAGCAGATCTCTCGCACATATCTCGCCGCCTGACAGACAGGAACACGGCAGACCACCCCGGCAAGCACCACGCGTTAGCTCGGCCCAAGCAGACCACTATGGTGCGGCCGCGTCCGACGCGTCTTGGAGCGTCTCGGGGAGAGTTGCGCGCGGTGCACATGCCGGCGGGAGCACGGTCGTGTAGGTGAGTTTTGAGAACTCCTTTTTGCGCGAAGTTGGTGGGACCTGGCTGGACTTTACAAGGATGCGATGCATTCTCATCGTGTCGGTCGGGCTGCTGCTGGACCAACTGTCCGCGTTCTCGCAAACCAATTTCTCAAATCCCGGAGGACACGTCGGCCTGCAGGCGGCCGTCTCGCAGCGTGCAGCATCGGGGAATTGATTCACGGCGGTGAGAGCGGCTCTTTTGCGCATTCCCCTTGCCCGGTCTCATCAGTAGACGGGCGCCGGGATCGTCGTCTGGAGACAGGTTGAGGGGATGGACGCGTTCTCCCGTGTTTTGCACGTCCCCGTGTCCCCGTGTTCCCGTGCCCCCATTGCTTGCGCGAGGCACCCCAGCCTCTTCATCTCGAGATTGTGTGTCGCCGTCTTGTGAGAGGCTCCCGCTCGCGGAAGGCCTCGGACACGCACATTTGATCTGTGGAGGCAGCACGAGGCCTGAACAACGGTCTATCGGCTCGACGGGTACTGTGGTCACCTCGAGCGCGATTGGAACGTCGCCGCAGGCAGTGCGGCGTCGCCGAGGCGAGGCGAAAGCGTGCCCTACCCTCCCTGTAGCTCACACTTGACAGGTATTGCACGAGCGCGGCCGGGGGAGACTTGTTCATCCCTCAGGACGTAGGCATGATCATCGCCTTCGGTGCGGAGGGACGAGGGGATGCGGCGGGTGGAGAGATCGTGTACATGTTGTAGAGCTATGTACATATGTGTTCCTCTGCAGAAACCGAGTGCTCGTCTCCAGAGAACCACGGAGTGCTCCCCCCGGCGAACGCTCTCCTCAGAATACTCCCCTCCAAAGAGCACTCCCGGCGAACACTTCCTCCAGAATACTACCCTCCCCCTCCCCCAAGAATACTACCGTCCTGCTCCTCCCCCCAGAATACTACCCTGCTCCTCCCCCTGCCCCCCAGAATACTCCCCAAGGCATCCTTTAATTCCACACACATCCTCCGATCTCCCGCCCAGATCAGGCACCCGCCCTCCCGCCGTCTTCGGCTCTCAATCCGCCCACCGCACTCCCAGTCTCATCTGTGACAACCGTGTCTTGTATTCCACGTCCTCTCGACGATGCGTCTAGTATACATGCTTTCTGTCTACCCAGTCTCCCATCCTCGCCCCCTCGTGCCGGATCCACCCCCTCCCGCCCACGCGCAGCGCCGTCCCTCCCGCGCGCGGACACACGTCGTGGAGCGATACCATGCAGACGTACCTTCAGATCGTACAATGAGCAACTGCTGGAAACACTCACACCACGCTCTCCAATCTCAGACTCATCACCATCCTCAAGGATCTCTTGGTCGCTCAACAGAGCGCAAGCCTCGAGGACCTTCCGGTACCGTTCCTCCACGTACGGGAGGTCAAATAAGATATTTTCTGGCGGCAGGCAGTCAGCAACCAGTCCATTGCCACAGAGCCGTACTCCAAACGACTGACCTTTAATTGACGCGTTGCGTAGCCAAGCGGACTGCGGGACGTACGCGCACACGCCCGCGACAACCCATTCCTCCTGCGGGACGACGACGCCCGCAAACGACGCGATCGTATCCGGGGGCGAGCGTGGGCAGATCATCTGTCCAGAGAGCAGGTCCGCCTCGCCGAGGAGCGCGAGCAGGAGCAACGACTTGCCGCTGCCGAGCTTCCCGCAGATGAGCGAGAGCTCGCCCACAGGGAAGTCGAGCGTAAGGTCCATGAGGATGAATTTGTGCTTGGGCGTCGGCGCTACGGAGGGGGCAGCACTCGCGCCGCGGGTGCGGTCCTGCGGCCAGGTAATGGTTGCGGACTGCAGAGCGATGCGCGTGTCCTGCGTGGCGAGAGGGGGCACGGGCGCGACCTCAGCGCCGTGCAGATACTTTTCGATGCGCCGGAGGGAGACCGCGCATTGCAGCATGCTGATCAGGGTTTCGGGGAGGGCGTTGAGCGCGAACTTCAGCTCGTTGAAAACGCTGATCTGTGGAGCGACGAGTCAATGATGAGTGAGGATCAGAGTGGCGTATATGCTCACGGAAGTGAAAGCGACGGAGGGCGTCAGGACTTGGCCCCGGACGACCGTGAAGTGCCAGAACGACACCAGCGTGACCAGAATAGGCGAACCATTCCTGTGAAGATCCGGTGTCACTAACGATGATCTCAAATGCAATGATACAAGACTGACCAGATGGCGTTCCAGAGCACTTCAATAATGTAGTTGAGCTTCTGGAACCTCAGCTCGCGCTCACGAACTTTCAGAACACGAGCCTCAAAGCTGCGCTCCCACGCCATGAACTACCATGGTGGTCAGACGCCATTCATTCCTTGTGGAGCCATGCTAAGCAGAGACGTACCTTTAGCATCCGGATGCCTCCCAGAATCTCGTTCATGAGCGCCACGCGCTCGTCCCGCGCCTTCATGAGGTTGTCTTGCGCGCCCACGACAACCTTGCCCGCGAAGTGGTTCAACGGCAGGAACAAGCAGGTCACCGCCAGCCCAAAGAAGCACGACACCCCAAGCAGGCTGTACAACAACAGCGAGCCGGCGACGATCTCGATGGGCGCGTCGACGATCGTGAACAAGTGCCACGCGAACTCGGATACGCGATCGACGTCCGTCGTCATCAGCGTCATGATCTGCGCCTTGCTCGAGAAGTCGTCCTCGTCGTTTTTCTTTTCGTCCTTCTTGTCCGCCTCGGGGGCCACGGGAGTAGTGCCATCGGCGCGAGGAGTATCGCTGCCAGGAGCTGATCCTGCCGAGGACGCGACGTCCTTCCGCACAAGCGTCTTCGCGAACAGGATGGAGTTCAGCTGGATCCGCAGCCGCACCTGCATCGTCGTCGTCGAGAGCGACCACAGCTGGCCCGTCACTGTGCACGTGTTGTTAACATACGCCGCGCGGTTGCAAAACACAGATACGTACGAATCTGGGTCGTCGCGTGGCTGGCGAACAGCGCGACGCAGAAGATCAAGCCCCAGCCTCTGAACTCGCGCGTGGTGTCCACCTCCAGGTACTGCACCACGCGCTTGAGGAAGTACGCCGGCACGTAGAACAGCACCGCGCAGACCGCCGCCAGACCGATCACGATCACCATCGTGGAGGCGTTGACGCGCAGGAGACGATATGCCAACTCGATCCCAGAGCCTGGCCGTGGCTGCCAGGACCAGATCTTCAGTTTCCACCTGCGCATGGCCGCGCGCATTCTCGTGAAGATCGTCGTCGCGCGCAGATCCGCAGGCACGATCGGCAGGTCGCCGATCTCCAAGCTCTCAGACGTGTATCCAAGCATCACGACTTTGGTCGTGTACGAGAACAGCAGGTAGTCGAGGACGGACGCGCCTGCAGAAACAGAGTGAGCAGTTGACCAAAGCCGACAAATGCATGATAATCACTCGTGATGCCGCAGACGTTGTCTTCGTAATTCGAGGTCACCTGCATGAGCGTCTTGTCCGAGTAGATCTTCGAGGACGGGAAGTGCAGCGGCGGGCCACGGGGAGTAGTGCTAGCGATCGCGGCGGAGAGCACGTACAGCACGCACACAGCATACCACAGAGCTGAAGGAGTCGCCGAGACGCCGTACACGTTAATGACAGACAAGGGCCTCGACGGCAGGATTGCGGTGACGGTGAGCAGCACAGCAGCGTAGAAAGTCAGAGCAGACAGGTGTATGATGGAATACGAGTGCTTCGCGCCTGTCTGGTTGACTGAGCGGCCAGCAATAACGAGTGTGTAGAGCGCGAAGGCGATGTGGAGGGAGTAGACGGCAATGTTCAGGCGATCGTCCTCTGCTATTGACCAGCCCAAGCCGACGGCTTGTATCGCGAGAACGCCGGCCAGGAAAACGGTTATGGCCAGTTTTCTCAAGCGCATCTGTGATCAAAGGAGGTAAGCTAATCTGCACAACAACAACCCGTGCATCGATACTAGATGAGACAGCTGTTCACGCGAGCTAATGAGGTCGAATGGTGGCACTTGGAGATTGCGGTCGATGCATCGCACACATACGTATCACGCAGCGCATTGTAGCGGCAATGTACTAGACAACCAACGGGAACGAGGTAAGTCATAGCGCGGTGCAGAAACAGCCATTGGACCGTACTAGCAGCTTGCCAATACGTCCCATTGCCTGGGCGCTGTCTGTCCTTCCTCTCACGATGAAGAAAGTCATGAACACGAGGGCATTTCCAGGCGGTCTTTCGCTTCCTGAATGATTGGATCGCCACGTAGCACATCTCCTCTGGCTACATACCCGAGCACGGACATGAAGAGACGCGCACATACCTTGGTCCAGAAACGCTCCTCGTCTATTGGGACGCCGTCCATGAAGTCTTCCGGCGTCGCGACGTCGAACGGGTCGCGCGCGAGGGCCTCGTCGCCCTCCACGAAGGTCGGGAGTGCATTTTTGGGTTCCTCCGGGCCTGCGAGAGCGAAGACACCAAGGCTTGTCGCGAGCCCGACGGCGAGCGCGATGGCGACGTGCAACTGGTACTGCGGCATGGCGAGAGGGAGGAGCAAGAAGGGATCCAGACAGTCCACCCCACGCACCGACAGATAACCTCCTTACAGACCGCTCGGAGCCGTCGAGGATCCAGGAGTCAGAGGAGTTGATGGTGAGGAAGAGGGATCTGGGTTGGCCATGCGGGGCGCGTCCTCCGGTATCGTCGGAGTTCGGCACGGCGCACAGCTTGCGCTGATAACCATTTGGAACGACCGCGTGAATCGTCAATCCGTGCGTATCATGTACAGCTAGTGAGGATGGGTACGTGCTAGTGGCCATGGGCTCTCGAGCGATCTGACAGAAACTCGTCTTGGAGGGCCGATCGCCAGCCGTGTGACGTCGCGCGTCTCTCTCCTGCACACGCCCTCGAGCTCACTGAGATCGCCAGCCCGTCGACTAGTACTGGTAGTCCTTCCGCCCAGCGTGCTCTCTGCTCCTCTAACCTCTCCCGCCCCTGTCCGCCCGAGGCCAACTTTCGGGGAGACCACCGAGGGTGCCCGTGTGCATCGTGGTGGATCCTCAGCGCTGAGCACGCCATCGACCGCCTTGCACCCTGGCCGCCGGCGCACTCGACCGCTTCCAACAGTCATACGTCCTCCACCGTCCTCCACCGTCTCTGCATCCGCCCATCTGCAGGTGCGCAGCCGACCTCATACGTTACACAGCGCCCATCCTCTGTCCCAGCGCGGTTTCCACTCCCGCCAGACGCGAATGGCGCTCACTGCCTCCGATAAAATACATCTCTCGCGTCTCTTCAACGCTCCCGCCCGCCTCCCCGCGCCCTCGCGCGAGGCGTGCGCGGTGTCCAGTGCGCATATCGAGCATACGTTCTTCATGCAGCTACCTTCCACGGTGCTCGCCATGCCGTGCAGAGCTGCGGCCTCGGCGAGATCCACATTTCCCGCGCAAGTGCGTACAGACATGCTCGCGCTGCACCACCCGCGCATCGTCACGTCCCGCTGCTGGACACAGCGTGCAGCGGTCGTACATGTCAAGGGACCGCGCCGTTGAACGCGGCACGGCGCCTCGTCCGTCCTGCGCTCAGACCGCCGGCTGCACGGAGATCACCTCACGCGGCCTTCCACCCGCTCTCCCGCCATTCTCTCTTCGAGGCGCGCTTCGGTGTGCTACAGAATGGCGCGTGCTGCACCATTCTCGCTCGTGGTGAGTTTTCAACCCGTTCAGACCCGGATTCCGCTCACTGCGTCCCGTTTTCAGGCCGTCCGCTACGGGAAACTGCCGCTGCCGCACCCCACGCTGCAGTCCCTCCTCCGGCCCTGTTCCGCGTCTCAAACACGCAGAACAGTCTCTCGACCATCCGTCAACACGCCAGAGATGGCCAAGAGCGCGGGAAGAGCGGCCGGAGAGCTCGACCGACGGCGGGGACGCTGCGCTCATACACGTCCAGGACGCCGCTCCACGCCTCCCAGACGTCCACGGCGCGTGCGACACGCTCACTCGAGTACGTCGCTACCCGCCGGGCCGCATCGCAAGTCTCCCCCGCAACATTCTTCGCCGTGCCGGCAGTCCCCCTTGCTGGCGAAAACCACTCCCCACTGCTCTGCCCACGGTCCGCGCCCCCTCCCGAACACGATTTTCGGCATCGCTGCACCAGGGCGCATACACCCAGCAAGCCCTGCGCCGATCCGTGCCAAAAAATGTTCGTCCATTTTCGGGCGATTTCATGGACGCCCGCAAAGACACGCGCGCTGCGGCCCGCCCTCGCGTCCCCAGGCGGCGCGCTTTCGCATCCACGCTCGCAGAGCACTGCGCTAGCATCCCTGCTCGGTTTCGAGTGCGGGCCGCGCACTTTGTATGTGGCCGCTGGAGCGGGGTTTCTGGCCACCCCGGGCGAAAATCTCATGTGGGCGGCGCAATCGCCGGGTTCACAGCGGCAACCTTGGTGCAGCACGTCGCCCTGACCTCTCCATACCTGCACATGGCGAGCCTATCCCTGTACGACAGCGCTGGACGCCGCTATCGTCGATGGCACCGATCGGTTCTCGACCTCCCCATCCTCTCCTTTCCCCTGTTCTCCAGCGCCTCCTGCCCGCTCATAGACACGAAAACAGAGCAGCATTGGCCTCGGCGCACACTCCCGGTGAGTCCCAGCCCAATCGCCGATGGATACATTCACGTCGATATCGAGCTCTTTCATGGGCAGGGAGGCGGACACGCGCATGATCATCCCGGCATCCCCAGGCGCGTGCCCGCCACGCGAATCTGCCTCTGAGCTACCCCGCACGCTGGGTGGTGCACGCCGGAGCCAGCGGGCGCAGAGGGCACGTCTGGCTGCCAGCAGCTCGAAGCGGGGAAGGTGCAGAACGTGTCGCCGGGCACGGCGCAGCCGCGGCGGCACGTCCTGCTCTGAGCCCAGGACGATCCGAGAGGGTCCCTGTCGGGCCGTCCTCGTCTCCATTCGCGGTTGTGACCAGAAGACACTCACGCCGGCGCCGACGCGCGCAGATCAACGCCCTGTCTGCACCGCACCCACAGCAATCCTCCGTACGGGCTTCCTCGCACCCGCCCGTCGCACCCTTCGACATGGGCACAGCGGGGCAGGACGCGCTCCCGCGGCGCGTGTGGACCCGCGTCGTCGAGTCCGACGTCCCCGTCACTCCGGAACACCCTGCCCGCCGCTCCGCCCCCGCCTCTGCCTCCGCCCCGTCCCGGGCTGTAGTCTAGACTCTCGACAGGTGCTACTACCGCTGTGAGGTGCGGTGTTCCATTTAGCCCTCGCTGCCCACTGACGCCCTCTCCGCCCCCGGCCCGTCTATCATGCGGTGGCGGACGCGCCCCTCCGTCCTGCGCATTCTAGATGCGCTCTCCGTCTTCGCGCCGACGACGTCTGACCTCCGGTTTGCTGGAAATGCGCAAGGTAAGTGGACGTGCAACAAATAGTTCTGCGTTCCTGCACTCACCGTCACGTACCCAGCCTTCGACGCAGCGTGCGTCTCGCAGCCAAGGCTCGGCACGAGTGCCAGTGAGCTCCGTGCATAGGCGAAGAGCCGGGCTCGGGACGCGTGCGCATGCCGACCGTTGCGCTGAGAGGAGGAAGGTCAGTGCAGAGGATGCCTCCGGTGACTCCTGCGCAGCGGCGCACACACCTGCTGCACGACGTCGGCGGGGCGTCCACAGGCGCATGGGGGCCGGTGTACGAGGAGGGCGTGGAGCGAAGGTGCGTGTGCACGGCGTGCGCAATGCTGATGGCCGTGCGGCAGGCCGCGGGGTGGGCAAGCGGTCGAGGACAGGATGACGGTGGAGGCGAGGGCGGGGTGAGGGCGAGGGCGAGGGCGGGGTGAAGGCGAGGGCGAGGGGACGGAGACGACGCTCGCCTCATGACGAGCCGCACACAGTTTTCAGGCTTCGCAGGCTGCACGACGCGGGATCACACCGCGGGCTGCGATCGCGCCCGTGTAACGGCAACGGTGCGCCCGCTGTTCGCTTCCCCGCGCCCTCCCCGCCTGCGACCTCCGCCGTGCCCGTTCGTTTCGCGCGCACGGGAGGACGGAGGGCGGGGGATGCGCTCGATTCGAGGGTACGCCTCGTCGCGGCCCCCGTGCCGTGTACAGACCCGCACGCCGCGGCCCAGCGTGCGAGCACGATGTGCATGTGCGCGAGGGTCGAGCATGAGCACCACGCGCCGCTGGAGGACCGGGAGCGGACTCGGAGGATGGGCTGTATATCGCGAGGGTGCCGGTGCAATCAGGCTGCGTGTATTGAACGCGGTCTTTGCTGCAGAAATATATTTGGTTTTCGTTAAGCTACACGGACGCTCAGGCCTGGGACCAAGACCTGCCGCGGGCTTCACGTCCTGCACAAGGAACATGGGCTGAACGTCCAACGCCGTCGGTCTGCCGCCGTTCCACACCCATCCCGGCTCACGCGCACGTCTCGTCCCGCAACACCCTACGCTGCTCGCGTTGTCCGTCCGTTCACCGCCGAGTGCTCGCCGCGCAGACCGCGCACGTTGCACGTTGCACGGAGTCTGGTCTGGAGTCTGCAGAAAGTAGCAGCAGCATCAGCCTAAACGGACACGAGAGTCAAACGAGAATGACGTACCGCCGTAGTCCCGCTCGGACGCGAGCAGCCCCCTGACGCGTCTGAATTTTGCGTTGAACGGGTGTCATGACCGGTTAGCCGACCCTGAGCTGCGTACGTCCCCGTGCTGAACCTTGCGTGCAGCTGCGCAGCCGCGCCGGTACGTCCGGGATATGCAGCACTTGTACTACGCGGTAGTGCCGCGCACGGCGGGGGACGCCCTGCAAAATTGTGAGCGGGATGCACCGCAGCGCGAACAGCGGCGGGAGGGGTGGACCTACAACTGACGGCTTCCGGGGTCCTTGGGCGGCACGGGGAGCAGAACCGTGACCTGTGTCCCGCGAAGCCAACACTGGCAGGACGCTTGCCGCATCAAGGCCGAGATGTCCACCGCGCCCAGCCAACACGATTGGAAGGCCGCGACGACGCAGCTCGCGTCCGTGCACCGTGCTTGATGAACGGGGAAGCACCGCCATCATCGGCGCCGGGTTAGCAGTACGCGAGCGTCCGCATCGCCGGTGCCAGTGGGGGACGCCGGACTCCGAGATCTACGCAGCCGTCAGCGAGGTTCTGCAGAAAAGGGCCTACCGTTGCCTGCATCTGCCGGACGGGACCGAGCAAGGTGCCTGGTGGACGCGTGCTCCATAGCTGCGGGTCAGTTCCCCGGACCAGATCGACGTCGGCAAATCTGGGGTCGGGGACGTCCCGACGCCCGGGTGGCCGAGGGCTGGGAGGCTGCAGCTTGATTGCCTGAAATGTTGCCGCTGGTATGGACGCGTCCTCGAAGTGCTCGCTCCCTTGCAGCGAACACAGCGTGTTCTCGTGTGCAGCTAATCTTGTCCGACACATGCACCGTGTGATCTGTGCAGAGACCCAATCAGCACTCGGAGCAGACCAGTAGCTCGCCCCGTCCCCAGTAACGTAGGACGCCGGGCTCTCCGCAACGTGCCCGGCGACTGGCGCACAGAGACGTATTGCGAGGCGGACGCAGACCTTCCTGGATAGTTGTTGTTACCCTCGCGTCGGAGTCGCGGATAGCAGCACGGACTACCGTTTGCCAGAAATAGACTCGTGACACCGCTTGAAACAGGACGTACCTGGACCGGATGGAAGGAGGAGGATGAGAAGCTAGTCTGGGGAAGCAGAATGCGGCCCGGCTGTTTTCGCATGTGGCATCGCATCGGGGGTGGGCGTTTCTTGGCAGGAGCGCAATCGGATGTCAGGCGCGAGTCTTTGGGAGAAGCTGATCGACCACCTCTGAGCGTCAGCGAGCATGCCGGAGCGGAGCAGCACCTGAGAGAACATACCGAGCTCGGCCCGCCCTGGTAGCTGTAGGGATGGAGATTTTTCGTGGAGACTGTCTGTAAAGTTGAAGATGTGTGCCTTCAGCATTGAACACCACGCACCATGAGCACCATACCGGAGACACGGCGAACGCGCTCCATCGCACGGTCGCTGACGAGCCGAGCGGGCGGGAAGCGCAGCGCGTGATGCACCAGGGTCTACCGACAGGCCAAAATCGGGCAATACACCTTCAGAGGTCGTTCCCCTGCCGGGGAAATCACGAACCGTGCGTCCCCCGGGTGAAGCAGCGTCTGCACGCCTGATAATAAAGACTTCGTGAGCGTGCACTCTCGCCTGTACGACCCCGCTCGACACTCACCGGCAGTCTCGCTATGTCCTCAGATTCGCACTCGATTTCCGACGACTTCCACGCCTACGAGGGCCCGCCTCCCGACGACAAACATCAGACCGTGCGGTTTGGACTCGAGAACGAGCTGCGCGAGAGGATGACCACGAACTACAGTGAGTACCCGCTGCATCCGCGTCGACCGCGCTGCGCTGACAAGGGGAGCAGGAGACGTCAGCGGCGTCCCAGATGTGGAACTGCATTACGCTGTCCGCCCCTACGCAAAAGCCACCGTCATCCGGGACCAATGCCAGCTTGTCGGCTGGCCGAGCGACGTCAAATACGTCAGCTTCAACAACATCCGCGGCGGGAACAAGACCCTGCGCAGGCTCATCGCGCTCTGCGACGTGCGCGACGAGACCCGGATCCGCTTCGAGCGCGCAACACCTGAAGACGTCGCGAACGCGAAGCGCGATCCGAGGACCGTCCACCCGAATCGGAACTATCGGCGGCCCGGTGCGGAGAAGGCGAACCAGACGATTCCAGTCCCGGTGCCACCCCTACCCACCATCGTCCCTGTTGTCGTTCTCCACCCCGACGACTTGAGCTTTGTCGGTGTCCATCCTACCTGCACACAGCCGTCTGCCGCCGCTGCTGTCCTCGGAGGCCGCCCGCGTCGTCAGCGCAGAGACCTCAAGCAGCCTCGCCACCGCGACCTGACCGGCCCATACAACCGTCCTCACATCCTCCCGAAGGAGGGCATCAAGAGCGAGCCGTCGATTCTCGCCTCGGCGAGCGATCCCGCAGAGGACGCCCGGCCGGTGTCTGACCCGTTGCCCGAGTTTCTATCGGTCTGCGAATGGGGAGCACAAACCTTTGCGTACGGCCAGTCGGGCGACTGGCTCGCCCAGCTCGGCGGTAACCTGCTTGGCAGCATGGAGTTTGGCGGGTCCGGTGAGGAATTCTGGGGGCTGGCGGGATGGGATTGAGTGGCTGGCTGGTAGCGCTTTTTGGGTGGTTTGATGTGATAGCTCTATTCCAATTCTTGATACAGATATGATGTGTGCTTCGTGCGAGCTTGAATCGTCGGTCGTGAGATGGGTGTTGGACGTCGACCAGGACGATTGCCCGCGGGCGCTCTGAACCACGCGACCTACCTGTTTTGGTACACCGCGCCGAACGATCTACCTTCTCACCCGACCACCACGAGTCTGCTTGCACACTGCGTAGCAGCTCCGCACGCCGTCTGCAGATGTCCCATTTTATGTGATGCTGCATGACTCTCGGATTGTTTGCATGGATTTCCACTCATATCACCGACCGCGGGCGCCTCTGCAGTGTTGACGAGTGGGCCGCCACTAGGTCGGCCGCAAAAGCGCACTTCCTCTCCAAGGTGAGGTGTACGAGGGCCGACAACTACTCACGACTGCTGATGCGTAATATAAAATTATAGAGCAGAATTTTGGTCGATACGGACGGGTACAACTGCTGTCAGACACGCGCTTGCCTGGCGCGAACAAGACACTCGCTCGACGACACATTCGGCACCGTGCCCGGGCCGCCTCGCTGGGCGCAACAGTCTTCCAGCCCTCTGGCCGCTTGGGGATGGTCGCCCTTCCCCGCCGCCTTGATCTGTGGGCCGCAACAGCCTTCGAGCCCTCTGTGTGGGGAATCCCTTCTGCAGTACCGCTCCCCGTGGCACTGCTCCCCTTCTCCTCCATCTCCGACTCGATGCGCCTCCGTATTCATACGCAGTTGCGAGCCTCAACCCCAGAGGATGGCAGCTTTGATGCAAAGGGAGTCGTAAGCAGATCTCTCGCACATATCTCGCCGCCTGACAGACAGGAACACGGCAGACCACCCCGGCAAGCACCACGCGTTAGCTCGGCCCAAGCAGACCACTATGGTGCGGCCGCGTCCGACGCGTCTTGGAGCGTCTCGGGGAGAGTTGCGCGCGGTGCACATGCCGGCGGGAGCACGGTCGTGTAGGTGAGTTTTGAGAACTCCTTTTTGCGCGAAGTTGGTGGGACCTGGCTGGACTTTACGAGGATGCATTCTCATCGCGTCGGTCGGGCCGCTGCCGGACCAACTGTCCGCGTTCTCGCAATATAATTCCGGAGGACACGTCGGCCTGCAGGCGGCCGTCTCGTAGTGTCACGCAGCATCGGGGAATTTATTCACGGCGGTGAGAGCGGCTCTTTTGCGCATTCCCCTTGCCCGGTCTCATCAGTAGACGGGCGCCGGGATCGTCGTCTGGAGACCGGTCGAGGGGATGGACGTGTTCTCCCGTGTTTTGCGCGTCCCCGTGTCCCCGTGTTCCCGTGCCCCCATTGCTTGCGCGAGGCACCCTGGCCTCTTCATCTCGAAATTGCGTGTCGCCGTCTTGTGTGAGGCTCCCGCTCGCGGAAGGCCTCGGACACGCACATTTGATCTGTGGAGGCAGCACGAGGCCAGCACAGCGGTCCATCGGCTCGACGGGTACTGTGGTCACCTCGAGCGCGATTGGATCGTCGCCGCAGGCAGTGCGGCGTCGCCGAGGCGAGGCGAAAGCGTGCCCTACCCTCCCTGTAGCTCACACTTGACAGGTATTGCACGGGCGCGGCCGGGGGAGACTTGTTCATCCCTCAGGACGTAGGCATGATCATCGCCTTCGGTGCGGAGGGACGAGGGGATGCGGCGGGTGGAGAGATCGTGTACATGTTGTAGGGGCTGTGTACATATGTGTTCCTCTGCAGAAACCGAGTGCTCGTCTCCAGAGAACCACGGAGTGCTCCCCCCGGCGAACGCTCTCCTCAGAATACTCCCCTCCAAAGAGCACTCCCGGCGAACACTTCCTCCAGAATACTACCCTCCCCCTCCCCCAAGAATACTACCGTCCTGCTCCTCCCCCCAGAATACTACCCTGCTCCTCCCCCTGCCCCCCAGAATACTCCCCAAGGCATCCTTTAATTCCACACACATCCTCCGATCTCCCGCCCAGATCAGGCACCCGCCCTCCCGCCGTCTTCGGCTCTCAATCCGCCCACCGCACTCCCAGTCTCATCTGTGACAACCGTGTCTTGTATTCCACGTCCTCTCGACGATGCGTCTAGTATACATGCTTTCTGTCTACCCAGTCTCCCATCCTCGCCCCCTCGTGCCGGATCCACCCCCTCCCGCCCACGCGCAGCGCCGTCCCTCCCGCGCGCGGACACACGTCGTGGAGCGATACCATGCAGACGTACCTTCAGATCGTACAATGAGCAACTGTTGGAAACACTCACACCACGCTCTCCTATTTCAGACTCATCACCATCCTCAAGGATCTCGAGGTCGCTCAACAGAGCGCAAGCCTCGAGGACCTTCCGGTACCGTTCCTCCACGTACGGGAGGTCAAATAGAATATTTTCTGGCGGCAGGCAGTCAGCGACCAGTCCATTTGCACGAAGCCGTACTCCAAGCAACTGACCCTTAATCGACGCGTTGCGCAGCCAAGCGGACTGCGGGACGTACGCGCACACGCCCGCGACGACCCACTCCTCCTGCGGGACGACGACGCCCGCAAACGACGCGATCGTATCCGGGGGCGAGCGTGGGCAGATCATCTGTCCAGAGAGCAGGTCCGCCTCGCCGAGGAGCGCGAGCAGGAGCAACGACTTGCCGCTGCCGAGCTTCCCGCAGATGAGCGAGAGCTCGCCCACGGGGAAGTCGAGCGTAAGGTCCATGAGGATGAATTTGTGCTTGGGCGTCGGCGCTACGGAGGGGGCAGCACTCGCGCCGCGGGTGCGGTCCTGCGGCCAGGTAATGGTTGCGGACTGCAGAGCGATGCGCGTGTCCTGCGTGGCGAGAGGGGGCACGGGCGCGACCTCAGCGCCGTGCAGGTACTTTTCGATGCGCCGGAGAGAGACCGCGCATTGGAGCATGCTGATCAGGGTTTCGGGGAGGGCGTTGAGCGCGAACTTCAGCTCATTGAATACGCTGATCTGTGGAATGACGAGTCAATGGCGGACGAGGACTAGCAGGCCGTATATGCTCACAGAAGTGAACGCGACGGAGGGCGTGAGTACTTGGCCCCGGACGACGGTGAAGTGCCAGAATGACACCAGCGTGACCAGAATAGGCGAACCATTCCTGTGAGATGCGGTGTCACTAACAATGATCCCAATTGCAATGATACAAGACTGACCAGATGGCGTTCCAGAGCACTTCGATGATGTAGTTGAGCTTCTGGAACCTGAGCTCGCGCTCACGAACTTTCAGAACACGAGCCTCAAAGCTGCGCTCCCACGCCATGAACTACCATGGTTGTCAGACAGCATTCCTTGTGGAGCCATGCTAAGTAGCAACGTACCTTCAGCATTCGGATACCTCCCAGGATCTCGTTCATGAGGGCCACGCGCTCGTCACGCGCTTTCATGAGGTTGTCCTGCGCGCCGACGACGACCTTGCCTGCGAAGTGGTTCAACGGCAAGAACAAGCACGTCACCGCCAGCCCGAAGAAACACGACACCCCGAGCAGGCTGTACAATAACAGCGAGCCGGCGACAATTTCGATGGGCGCGTCGACAATGGTGAAGAGATGCCACGCGAACTCCGAGACGCGGTCGACGTCCGTCGTCATAAGCGTCATGATCTGCGCCTTGCTCGAGAAGTCGTCCTCGTCGTTTTTCTTTTCGTCCTTCTTGTCCACCTCGGGCGTCGCGGGAGTAGTGCCATCAGCACGAGGAGTATCACTGCCAGGAGCTGATCCTGCCGAGGACGCGACGTCCTTCCGCACAAGCGTCTTCGCGAACAAAATCGAGTTCAGCTGAATCCGCAGCCGCACCTGCATCGTCGTCGTCGATAGCGACCACAGCTGGCCCGTCACTGTGTACGGTTTAATAACATGCGCTGCGCCACTGCAAAACATGGATACGTACAAATCTGGGTCGTCGCGTGGCTGGCGAACAGCGCGACGCAGAAGATCAAGCCCCAGCCTCTGAACTCGCGCGTGGTGTCCACCTCCAAGTACTGCACCACGCGCTTCAGGAAGTACGCCGGCACGTAGAACAGCACCGCGCAAACCGCAGCCAGGCCGATTACGATCACCATCGTGGAGGCGTTGACGCGCAGGAGACGATATGCCAGCTCGATTCCAGAGCCTGGCCGTGGCTGCCAGGACCAGATCTTGAGTTTCCACCTGCGCATGGCCGCCCGCATTCTCGTGAAGATCGTCGTCGCGCGCAGATCCGCAGGCACGATCGGCAGGTCGCCGATCTCGAGACTCTCGGACGTGTAGCCGAGCATAACGACCTTCGTCGTGTAAGAGAACAGCAAGTAGTCGAGGACGGATGCGCCTGAGATTATAGCGTGAGCACAAAGTCAATCAAGGACGAGTACGTGATGTTTACTCGTAATGCCACAGACGTTGTCTTCGTAGTTTGAGGTCACCTGCATGAGAGTCTTGTCCGAGTAGATCTTCGAGGACGGGAAATGCAGCGGCGGGCCACGGGGAGTCGTGCTAGCGATCGCGGCGGAGAGCACGTACAGCACGCACACAGCATACCACAGGGCTGAAGGAGTCGCCGAGACGCCGTACACGGTAATGACAGACAAGGGTCTCGACGGCAGGATTGCGGTGACGGTGAGCAGCACAGCAGCGTAGAAAGTCAGAGCTGACAGGTGAATGATGTAATACGAGTGCTTCGCGCCTGTCTGGTTGACTGAGCGACCAGCAATAACGAGCGCGTAGAGCGCGAAGGCGATGTGGAGGGAGTAGACGGCGATGTTCAGGCGGTCGTCCTCCGCTATTGACCAGCCCAAGCCGACAGCCTGTATCGCGAGAACGCCGGCCAGGAAAACGGTTATGGCCAGCTTCCGCAAGCGCATCTGTGGTAAAACGAGGTAAGCGAATCTGCACAACAACAACCGGAGCATTGATACTAGATGAGCCAGCTCTTCACGCGAATGGTGGCACTTGGAGATTGCGGTCGATGCATCGCACACAAACGTATTACGCAGCGCATTGTAGCGGCAATGTCCTAGACAACCAACGAGAACGAGGCGAATAATAGCGCGGCTCAGAAACAGGCATTGGACAGTAATGGCAGCTGGCCAATACGTCACATTGCCTGGGGGCTATCTGTTCTCCCTCTCACGATGAAGAAAGCCAGGAATACTGGGACTTTGGGAGGCGGACTTTCGTTTCCTGAATCATTGGATCGCAACGTAGCACATGTCCTCTGGCTACATACCCGAGCACGGACATGAAGAGACGTGCACATACCTTGCTCCAGAAACGCTCCTCGTCTATCGGGACGCCGTCCATGAAGTCTTCCGGCGTCGCGACGTCGAACGGGTCGCGCGCGAGGGCCTCGTCGCCCTCCACGAAGGTCGGGAGAGCATTTTTCGGTTCCTCCGGGCCTGCGAGAGCAAAGACACCGAGGCTAGTCGCGAGCCCAACGGCGAGCGCGATGGCGACGTGCAACTGGTACTGCGGCATAGCGAGAGGGAGAAGCAAGAAGGGTTCCAGACAGTCCACCCCGCGCACCGACAGATAACCTCCTTACAGACCGCTCGGAGCCGTCGAGGATCCAGGAGTCAGAGGAGTTGATGGTGAGGAAGAGGGATCTGGGTTCAGGTTGGCCATGCGTGCACGCGGGGCGCGTCCTCCGGTATCGTCGGAGTTCGGCACGGCGCACAGCTTGCGCTGATAACCATTTGGAACGCCCGCGTGAATCGTAAATCCGTGCGTATCGCGTGGCATACATATGTACAGCTGGTAATCACGGGTACGTACTACTTCGCAAGGCTCAAGGAGCGTTGGACGAGAATGCTTGGATGCTGAACACAACGGAGGCGCAGGATGCGTCGGGTTGCACATGAACTGAGACGCCCGCGCGAGTCAAAAGATTCCAGCCGAGCCGCACTCGAGCCGCGCATGTCTTGATGCAGTCTCGACGTGCGGTCACCGGGCGACGTTGGCGTAGAGCTCGCGCTCGCGTCAGCCCCGCGAATGGCGCGATTCAATGGCTCCGGGACGCAAGTAGCGGGGAGATGCCAGCGGGGCTACTATCTGAGATACTCCGCGTCCGTTTAGAGGAAACTTGACTCGGTGTGAGCCTTTTTCTCCTTGCAAGACACGCGTTCTGTCAATGTTGAGTTTGGTTCTAGACCTTCGCGTTCAGCCTTTCTTGCGCATTGGAGTCGTATAGGCCGCATTCAGCAGGTGGATATTTCGTTCTGTTACAAAAGCGCGCAAGCGCCGGCGTGAAGGAGGGCTTCCTCCTAACCTAGACGGCATCCGTAACTCGCATCTGTATGAAGGTCTCCTTCATGTAACCTCTCGACCTCAGAGAAGTGCAGTTACGGCCCGAGCCGTCTGTTAGTTCCTATTGCCGGGGAACTCTATGCAGGAGTTGGGGTCCAGTCGATGCGCTTTTCGTACTCATCCCTCACCGCCGATGCCCTCTCCTGCCAGGGCACACAAAGGCTTCAACTCTCAATGCAATCGTTGTATTCAGAATCTGCTCGATCGTCCCTCCGTCAACACCACCTTCTCGTTCTGCGCTTCCACCTACACCGAATCCAATGGAATCCCGTCTTTCACGCACGGCGATCGATTGTGCAGTGGACCAACAATGGCATACCCTCGCCTCTGCATGCCTAGCCTGCGGAGGAATTGGTAAGTCTAAAGCATCACGGAGTACGCCACCAAGTTACTTACCGCTTCATGCTCAAGCAGGCGGGACGATGATCGACCGCGTGCCCGGGGTAAAGCAGAACCCATTGTCGAGGCGCGTGCCGCAGGTCGAGAGCTGGTTGCAGCTGTGGCCGCACCCCGCGCGGTCGCAGAACCCGACGTTGTGCGTCGCCGCGAGGCAGTTCGTGTCCGGGGCGTTCAGGCACGTCGCGCCGCCGTTGTAGAACGTGCAGGCCCCGCCGCAGACGTTCTGAGTGCGCGAGGAGCAGTAGGTGACCATGGTGTTCTGCGCCGAGCGCGGCGCGAGCGGGTTGATTGGTTCCCCGAGCATGGTGAGCGTGGCGTCGGTGGTTGCGAGCCAATGCATCATCTCAGCATGGCTGACGAGGTAAGATTAGCCCTCGGGAGTCGTCTTCAGAGATGGTGCACCGTCAGCCCAATGGCAATCAGCAGCGTCAGGTTTAATACGCGAAATCACTCACGGGGACGGGTGTGGCGACGACGGCAGGAGATGCTACGACGGCGAGGTAGCCAGCGAGGGCAGCGAGCATGGAGGTGAACTGCATGTCGGAACGGTGTGGTAGTGAGACTGCTGTGCGGTAGTGCTCGACTGGACTGCCTAGATTGATCTCACCTGGCTTTATACCATGCAAACTAAAGAAAGCGCGCGGTAAAAGCATAGTAGACCTCGAGGTTCGCGGCCAGATGGTGGGTTGCCTCCGCTTCACGGAAGCCGGATGAAACAGAGTCCCTGTCGCACGCTCTGTCGTGTACAGCGGTTGTGTAAGCCATAGACGTTGCGAGGGCATCGGAGGTTATGTCCATGCAGAGTTGCGGAAGTGCATTTGGACACCGGGACCATCACCCATGCCACTTGAAGTTGTCCACGTGTATGCACACAGGGGCGCCCAGATACCCTGCTAAGGTTACTTCAGTAGTGAAAATACCTTGAAAGCGAGCTGTTTGTCCTCATGAAGCGCCACACCTAGTAGGCAATGCCAGTCACAGTGTCAGCATTCACATAGTACTTTCAAAGTCACTGGATCACCGAGGCCATCTCGCTTGTCATAGAAAACATCCGTGCCGAAGCTTTGAGCTGAGTAGTGGACCGGTATGCACAGGACGGCCTGAGCATCCAGAGTCCGAGTCAGTGCCAATACAATAATCTAGCGTGAGACGGAGTCTGACAAACCTACTCGTTAGGTCTGGATTGCACCTGAACCGCACTGGCAGTTGACGTCGGAGCCAAAGGACGTACTAGGCAGCGGCGTGAACTGATAAGTGATGCAGCGGAATAATGCTTCAAAGTCGAGGCCACAACGGGGAATCTCTGCATCCTTTACGCCCCTCAGGTGGACAGCCGACTCCGTGTCCCGTGCCCTGCGGTAACGTATCCAGGTCACCGTGTGTCTTCAATAATCGAGTGAGAGCCGAACTACAAGAGCGCGCGATGTCACGGCGCGAGGACGGAATCACCGGTACAAGCGGGCAGGCTGTCATATAGCTATAAGTCCGTATGCTCATCGACAGAGGGCCTACGCCTCGTGCCATGCCAGTCACCGCACGTGTTCCAATGGGAAGCAGCTCACAAGGCAATGCGCACCTTCCGCATCACAAGATTCTTGACTACGTGATTGACCTTCCAACCCAGCAGAACTTTGGTGACAGGACATCGTCTGCTATACGACACCCTCAAGGATGCCCATAGCACGAGGAGCACATATGCGCTCCATTCATACGTAGTCAACTAAGCCCGCAAGTACGTACCTACCAGACTTATCAGAGTCCACCGCACGACGGGGATGAGCGCGTTCTAGTCCTTGGAGAATCAGTAGAAAAGGTTCCCCTCTGCTCGTTTTGGCCACGAGCACCAGCCTTCTCGAGGGCTTTTCGTACGAGAAAGGGCCAATGGAGGAAAAGGTGGCTACTCCGGTTGGATGATTGTCACCTTTTCTGCCATAGGAAATGGGCTAATCCCCGTCGTGCCGACGGGGAACTCGATCTTTCTACCGGAGGTAAGACACCTACGATGCGGAACCCTGGCGCTGGCTCCCCGAAACCCGCTTCCGCGCGGAAACGTGTGGGCACACGTCGTCCGGCGCTCTGGGCCCCGTGCCGGAGAACCTAGCCATTAGGTATATCCGCACGTCCTTCAACGACTCAGGCCCGCCTCCCGTACGCGCCAGGTTCGACCTCACTGGGTCTCATATCAGGTTGATACTGACTGGACGTGTAAGAGGTGCCTTTGTGCTCCGTGATATGGCCGGAACCCGAGGAGAGCGCGTGCGAGGGCGCGTCCGGCGTAGCACGCAAGGAGAGCGCTATGCGCGCGCAGATCCGCAATAGACTTCACTCTGGAAAGTCTCCTTTCAGCCGGAATTCACTGTACTGCTGGAAGAGTGCTCACCTCGAGACATGACGCATTTGTACCGCCCCGTGCAGGCCAGAACACGCCTTTTCGACCTGCAATTATTCCTGCTGGAAGACATGCTACCGTTCGCCACAGGTTGTGCTAGCGCCGCGCGGGTGCTGCGCGACTGGGAAGTGCAGAGCCTCAACCCCTGCACCGTCTTCACGACCACGCTGCGTACCATGGGTGCAGCGTACCCTCCTCCAGCCGCTGTAACGCTCGTCGTCATCGAGGAGGAGGGCCTATACATCCGCGCTGAGTGGAATGCTGCTGTGCCCAGGTGGCCTGTGCCGTTCTTGTCGCTGGAGGATTGGGAGCTGGAAGAGGCTGTGATGGACGACTTGCCGTAGAACGTGTGTGATAATCCTCGAGGTAAATGATTTGCGTGCCAATTGTCCAAAAGAACTGCTCGTCGAGAGGATGAAATCAGCCCTGACTATAGGTCTGCGGTGATGGAGTCGCGGTCGAAGACACGATGGCGGGGCGGCGCTTCGAGGCGGCGAAGGAAGCGCTCGCTCACGATTGGCTGCCCCAAGCTAAACGCAATCGGAAGCTGCGACGAGCCGGGGAGCCGGAATGCTACCTCCGCTTCTCTCTCCCTCTTCCTCCTCCTTTCTCATCTCGACAGGCACGTCTGGTCAAATTTTAAATGCAGCCTGATTCGTCTAGGTGCTTCCTTGGCAGCAGGAAATCTCGTCTATGCGTGGTGGACTGTGCCCCAGGGATCCACTAGCTATGGACATTCTATGCCGGCAATCCGTCTACAGCTAGCAAGACTTGAACGCTGACACTGGATCTATCACGCATCTGCTGTGTGTCTGATGAAGAACTTTGGTAAGTCCTCTCCGTACGGCACTCTATCCGAGCCGAAATGCACAGCATCGTTCGTGCGACGTCGCTGCGTGCGCTTGAGGTTTTGGTATACCCTCTCCCTGATGTCTCAAGCGACACACTCGCGTACGCCGAGGTATCGGTATGCCACGGGCTCCAGACGGTCGGTCCATATGCCGTATCTCGTCCCTTTGCGCACTCTGCCCGTTTCCTGTCGCATCGCGCCGGGCTCGACGCTATTTGGTGAGTGTGCACTTTCCAGCCTTAGCCTGCAGCGGCATCTCGATCATGGTGCTGAACAGCAAGCCCGTGACCGCAATTATCCGTCTTAACGCCCCCAACAGCTGTACAGGACAGGGCCCTCTCTAGTCAGCGGCGTCCACTACCGTGCTTGTCCGCGTTTCAAGGACTACAAACTCGCATCTCCGCTCCTAGTCTAGCCTCTCCTTCGTCCTCTCAGTCTCTATCCGGCATCTTCTGTTCTGGCGCGGGACTAGATGTACCCGTCAGGACATTGACATCTATCTTCCCTCTCTACCGCTGTCCAGGCTGTGTACCCTCTTTCTGCGTCTACAAACCCTAGAGGTGCTGGGCTCCTCGACACTCGCGTTCCAGTGCTCGACACCTAGGATCACGGACGAAGACGAGTGCCGCTCACCTGCGCCCCCGACCCGTGCGACTCGGGCAAAGCTCGCGGACCTCGCCCGTCTTGCGCTACGCTCTGCGCATCTGGTGTGGTGCGCGGTCGCTGTCGACAATTGGTCCATCCTGACGTCGATCGGCTACCGCACCCGCTTGTGCGCTTGACGGGCTACCGTCTGTGCCGTTTGACGCGCTGCCGTCTGTGCTATTGACGCGCTTCAGTCTGTGCAGCGCGAAGGTGGTGTGGAAGGAGGGACGTGCATCGGGGGCGGTCGTGTCGTCCCCGTCAGGGATGCCTCCGCAGCTCGAGCACGTTGATGGGGAGTCTCATATTAGCCTTACACACCACTGGAGAACGTGCCTGACGGGCTTGTAGCGTCTCGTTGGTAGGGCTCGGCCGGGAAGCAGTGAGACTTGCAGGTTGCAGGTTCCCGGCATGCCCGTGGAACGAGTCGGGGTCGACTGGGCTTGCCGGCGGTCGTAGCTTCGCGCAGTCGTACGCGGAGTGTACGTTTGCGAAGCGTTCTAGACGCTCACCCCGGTGCGGCGCGTTCAGATGAGTACTACCAAGGCCACTCGGAAGATGGGCGGACGGTACTTTCCAATGGCACTGTAGCGGTGAGTTTGTGGGATTGGTGTTGGCTATGTCGCGCTCAGGCCGAAAGACCTGTACGGCCCGGGCGGAGAGCTTTCGGGTCCGAGGCAACATGTCGCGCAGCCCACAATCCTCGCTGCTTCGAGTGGTTTCGGGCGAGGGAACAAGCAGCTCAATTGGACAGACGATACAAACTCTACACGATACGAGCCGGACATGGTAAGAACGGGACACGACACGAACTGGACGCGGTAGGGACGATAGCTCGATATCATCACAACGTCATACCCAAGCGTGTCAGCTTGCGCTCTGGCGCGCGGCGGACGGGAGGATACCTCGGGAAACTGCTAGGGGAGATGCCAATGAGCGCGACTCCAGGGAGCAGCACGAATAGACGACACAACACTTACTTGGATCTGGCCGCTCTCAGACCTCACTCGGGCGGAGCTCCGTGTTGCCTGCGAACATCTTGCTACGTTCGGCTTTCAGATCCTCGTCCGTCCTCGAGTACAGGTCCCGCAGCTCGCGCAAGAGCTTCCTGTAAGACGTAATCGGATTCTCCACCGGGAGTGAGACGATCGTCTTCTTTGCGTCCTCGGTCACCTGCTCCGCGTAGAACAAGGCAGGCGGCATGAACGCGTCTCCCAGCGCTGCCAGTGCGCGGACGAGCGTAGCGTACGGATTCACGCGCTGCGTATGCTGCGAGTTGAACTTGAATAAAAGCTCGAAGATCGGAGGGCGCTCTCCATGCTCCTTGGCGAGACGGACGTCCGCGAGTGTGACGGATCCAGAACATTCCACCGCGACTCCTTGCTTCTGCTCCTCTGTATAGTATATAGGTAGATATTGCAGTTGCTGCGGGAATGTCGAGATCCGGTTGGGCGGAGCGTAGGCGAGCTCTGTGCAGCCTATCAAAAAGTGGCCGAGGATCCTCTTGGTGAACGAGGCTGCGGTGTTGTGAGTATAGATGCAGCTAAGGCGGCCACTCAGCATCTGTCCCACAAAATAGTTGTCAGCAAGGAGTCTACTTCAGCGTGTATATGCTGCCGTTACTCACGTTTGCGGGAGGCACGCTTCGGGCGCGGTGCACGTCACTTTCCAGGCGTTCAAGCCAGTCTTTCTTCTCCCATTGAACGAGCTTCATAAGGTCCTGCAGGGGAGGGCAAAGAACGATTTCCTCCTGAGTTAACATCACACCATGCGGGTCGCACACTGCGGAGTCCTATTGTGAATCATACGGCGGCAGTACGACAGTGAGTACGCTTACCGGGTATGATGTTATGCGGACTATCCTCCGAAAATGTACTAGAAGGAGCAAGGTTTGTTGCATCAAGCCAAGCTAGCTACATGGCGCCCGAGTGAGATGGTGGTGTCGACGTGTAGAGGAGTGAGAATAGCTACCTCGGCCCGACCCCTGGAAGATGGACGGATGATCTGATACTGAAGCAGTGCTCCGTGTTCGAATCCATACGACGGTGGCTCTGGCGGGTGAACCTGTGGAACGCAAAAGGGACACAGGCCCTTGTAGAGCTTCACTGAGGTCTCGTTGGCCACTGGAAGCGTAGGCTCATAAATGCCATCGGGTTCCGAGTTCTGCGTGCTCATGAAGTATTCATGATACATCACGGTCGTCCGAGGATGGACAGAGGCCATTATCTAGTAATGCTGGGTGGCGGATGTTGGAGTTGAGGAGGATACGAGTGTGTGATATGATCACTACGCGCATGCGGTCCCTCTATTCCTATCGAGTGAGGCGCCAATTTCTGGACGTAAACGTTTCGGCATGCTGATGCCGGTCAATTGTCAACGGGACGAGTCGCCGGACATACAACTGTGTGCGTGGTGTATCAACCGTTCCTAGTGGAATTGTTGCGCCGACGACCTCGGGTTGAAACGACCGCTGGCTATACATGACCTCGCATAGGTGCTCAGTGCTTACTATGGTATACGTGCGGAGTGGGGTCGTTCCCTTCGCACTACACAGCACGGGGGAACGACACGTTCCAAGTGGGCGCGGCGAGGTACGGCGCATCCCATGCTTCGCGGATGGTGTCGCACGCATCCTCGATGGCGCGTATGGCATCGTCCGGCATGGGTACATACGCTCCTCCCAACGCGGACAGGGCTGCGGCGAACACAATAAAGGGGTTCAGCTGCAGCATGCGCCACGCACGCAAGACGCGAACACAACCTGTGCCCCCGGGTCCGAACGCGGCTCCCTCGATGGCCGCCTCAGCGGTTGAATCGGCGCTCCGCAGGATACTCTTCACCGGCATGTCTTGAGGGCGAAAGATGACGAGGTCAAACAGTTCCTGAGGAAGTCGAAGGCGGGCAATAAGCATGCATCGAGAGCCCATTTCTCGTTGGCCATTCGACGTACCCCTTGGAGGTTCTTTTGGGAGCGATCTGGATAGGCATGGGCCATCTTCACCCGCCATTCCACTGCAGGCACAAGCCGCCAGACGGCTTCGCCGTACGCAACCGCATGCGGTTCGCAAACTAGCAGGCATTAGCGTGGCGCAAGAGCAGAGCAGATGTGCACGTACGTGTCATGAGGTTAGAGAGGTCGTTCCCTTCATACTGCTCAGGTAGGAGCTTGTAGCCCGTCAACCATAGTAAAGGCTTTAGATCAAGCGTCGTGTGTACATCAGTCCGCGTGGTCACGAAGCGTAGCAATGGGATGCATACGCACGTTCGTTTCGAAAGACTTATGCTCGGCTATGACGCGGTGCGAGACGACGAGATCCTGCGTCCCACACAGGAGACACCGGGATCGGTCACGATCCTCCAGAAGCCTCAGGGTCTGCGAGAATAGACGTTCTCGAATGAACTCGTCCTCGTATCCGTTGTGGTAGTAGAGGTTGGAAGCAGTAGACCTGTACATGTGTAGTGCGATAGTGGCGACAAGGATATGGGCAAGCCGTCACTTCGCAAAGAGCGAGGGGGCGGGTGGTACACGGTTGAGGTCGGTACTGGGGCTTGGGACTGGCCTTTACACTGCTGGTCAGTATGCACGCAAAGTGAGACGTAATATGGGCGTAATGATGACGGGCTTGAGGACGGACCCACCGCCTACGAATGCGTATTTTCTTGGCCTGCGCCCATCCGGCGAGCGATGGGCGTCGCTTGGTAAGGGGATTCACGCCCGCCACCCACCGCGATCGAAGATCTAGAGTACAAGCAGTGATGAACCTCGCGACCCTTAGCATCGCACCGAGCACGCCCAACTCACCCATCTTCTGCTCTCCGAGTCGCCTTCACCTCTCCTCCAACAGCCCCAACACATGCTTGTCCAGCATATCCACCTGCGGCTTCAGCGATGTGCGCCCCGTGTCCGCGGGGGGCTTCCTCGCCCCGGCATCCCCAATGTAGGCGCCCTGTGACCCGTCGAGCTCGCGGAGGAGCTTCCCAACGGTCGGCACGCACTCGGGAGCGAAGTCGTCGTTCATGCACGAGTCGACGGGCACGCACACAAGCCCGGTATTTGGGTGCTCGCAGAACGGCGCCTTGAGCAGGTGGTTGCGGTACCTGGCACCTCGGCGTAGAGCCGCGGGTATGTGCGCTGCAAGGTGATGCCTGCCTTTGCCACCGCTAGCTGTGCCTGTGTATGCGCGTACATCAGCGTGGATCAGGTATTGCGGCACGGGAGAGGGAGTAAAGGGCTCTTACGACGACCTGCTTAGCATTCTTGTCCGCCGTTGTAATTCGTCGCCGCGATCTCCTCCTCGAAGTGGCGCCAGTTCGTTTCCGAGGAGTGCGTCGGGCGTCGCGCCGCCACTGGCACGCTCCGCGTAGAGCATCTACGACACCGCCACGAGGTCATGAAGACTGCCCCGAACATTCTGCATGCCGAACTATTCAAGGATATCAACTTGAATCAGCTCGGGTACGCGTAACAGGGGAAGACTGCAGTAATTGAACACGACCACCTTTGCGCCAGCGCCTGGTGACTGGGCTGTCCATCTCCCCACGAACATGATAAGAATAGTAGCTATAGCTCGATACATATATATTGTCGCATTCAAGCGCTGCAGCTTGCGCACTTGCATGCGGCGGACATGGGGTACCTCGAGAGACAGTTAGTAGGGTAGGGGTCGGCGATCAGCGCGAATCCAGGTAGAAGCAGGAATAGACGACCCAAGACTCACTTCAAGGTCCGGTGGCTCTCAGACTACACCCGCACTGAGCTCTTACCCGCCGACATCTCGCATCGTTGCGCTGCCAGATCCGCCTCCGTCCTCGAGTACAGATCCCGCAACTCGCGCAAAAGCTCCATATAAGAGCCGGCTGGATTCTCCACCGGCAAAGAAGCACGCTCCCCGTCTGCACCAGGAGGTCCTGCATAGAACAAGACAGGCGGCGGGCCCGCGTCCCTTAGCACCGCCAGTGCACGGACCAGCGTGGCGAACGGACACACCCGCGGCGGCGCACCGGGGACGTTGAAGTGCAGCAGCAGCTCGAAACGAGGCGGGGGACGCCCATCCTCTTTGGCTTTGAGGATGTCCGCGAATGAGAGCGACGTACGGCACTTGACGGAGACCGGCTGGGTGTCCTCCAAGGAGGCGTCCGTTTCGGGGATGTACTGCACGTGCTGCGGGTATGTGACCGGGAGTCGGAGGGGCCCCGACAGCCTACGGGCGAGATGCGTGCATTGTATCTGGAAGTGGGCGAAGCTGTCGATTCGTCCTGACATGATGGTCACAGTCCCGAGGCAGCTGAGGTCGCCGCTCAGACGCTGTTCAATGCGCCCGGGGTCAATTGAGAATCTGCTCGAGTCGTGAATGGCGTAATTGCTTACATCCGCAGGCGGGACGGCTCGGGGGCGTGGCACGTTTTCGTGCAATCAACGGTCCCAGTCCGCTTTCTCCCATTCTAGTAGCGTTTCGAGGTCGCTCAGCGGAGGGCATAAGACGACTCGTCCTAATGATAGCATGCAGTTGTGTCCGCTACATACTGCACACTCGATTGGTCCTATGGCGTTGACGGAACCGTCGCAAGGGAACGTACCGGGGATGATGTTGTCCAAGCTATCCGTAGAAAGATGGGGCGCAAGGTTCGTTAATTTGAGCCAGGCGAGCTGGATGGTTGTGCCGACATCAGTCACGGTAAGGCGACGATTGATTCGAAGCCAAGTATTCAAGTTCACGATAGCTACCTCAGCCTCGCCCTTCAGGGACGGAGGAATGATTCGATACTGACTCAATGCCCCATTTCCATACGAGGACTCCGGAGGCAGAGTAAGCGGCGGCGGGCAGAACGGACACAGGCCCTCGTAGAGTCGCACCGTAGCGACGCTACAGGGTATGCTGTCCGTGATGCCGTGCGTGCTCTAGGGATACTGGTGATACATGAAGGGCAGCGGAGGCTGGGCTGAGGCCATAGCTTCAGACCGCGTAGTCACTGGTAGACGAGTGTATGAGATGGAGATGGTCACTGGCACTGTGTCATAACTCACCGACATCGGCAACGCTGAGACGTAAGACGTAGAGGTGGCTGTACACCTCCAGTAACCAACCGGCATGACCTGATACGAATACTGGCGGCTGGACCGCAACGCCGTTCAAGCATGGACGTCGCACGACCTAACCATTCTGGCTAAAGAAGGCACATCGACAACCGCACGGCCTGAACGTGATACACACTACGCTACTTACTCTCCCCAGACCAAGTCCCAAGACGGCCCGCCCGACGGCAGCCCCCGATCCCACGCAGATCGGATCCTCTCGCAATCGCCCTCGACGGCGCGCACGTCCGCGCCGGGCAGCGGTGCGTACGCCCCGCCCGCCGCGGACAGCGTCGCCGCGAACGCGATGAAGGGGTCGAACCGCAGGGCGCGCCACGCACGCACGACGCGGCCGCCGTCTGAGCGGTGCGAGTCGCGGACGCCGACCCCGGGCCCGAAGGCGGCTGCGTCGATGGCGACCTCGACCCTGCCAGCGCGGCGCAGGATGGGCTGCTGTGGCATGTGTTGGGGGCGGAAGATGACGAGGTCGAACGTGTTCTGGCTTAGTATGCGTCAGCGGTTGTGTGTGATGCGGCGAATTGCGTCGCTCACGTCGCCTTCGTCGCTTGCGAGGATCGGAGGCACGCCTGAGGGCACCTCCGACGGCACGTCCTTGGCTACCTGAGATTTCTACGTAGGCAGCGGTGAGCATACATCTCTAGCCCAGCTCTCGCCTGCGTCTGACCTACCTCAGGTCTGTCGCTCTCTTGAGATCGAGTAACTTTTGGATGCCAGTGTGCCATCCGCTGCCGCCACCCCTCCGCCGGCACGAGCTGCCAGGCGCCTTCATCGTACCCACACGCATGCGGTTCGCAGACTGCCCAACGTCAGCACGCCCCACCGGCAGCACCACAGAATACGGCGCACGCACGAGTCATGATGTTAGCCGGGTCGTGCGCGCGATAGGCCCCAGGGAAGACCCCGAGACCGATTAGCCACAGCAGAGGCTGCAAAGCAAACCGCGTCATAATCAGCTCTCGTTCGTTACGGTGCGGCCGCAAACCGAAGGGTGGGATGTGGGCTCGGAGAGGCAAACGCAGGCGTACCCTGCCGTTCGTCCCGAGGTGCTCGCCGAGGAGGCGGTGCGTGACGACGGACTCCTGCGAGCCACAGAGGAGGCACCGGGAGCCGTCGAGGCGCTGCAGATGCTCGAGGGTCTCCAGGGGGAGACGTTCTAGGATGTCGAAGCCCCCGTCCTCTTCGCTGTGGAGTTTCAGGGGAGAGTACGTAGCCTTGTACATATGTTTAGCGAGGGCGGCGGCGGAGGTGTGAGCAAGAGTGACGCGGGTGGGAGAGGCGACTACGTTCCTCGGAGTCGAAGAGCGTGGCTGGACACAGTACGGCAGAGGGGGCGCAGTATTGGGGCGCGGAGACGGGTGTTGACTTGTACATCCTGTGCACCTTCATCGTGGTCGGTTAGCATGCACGAGCACTGAAACGTGTCATCTGCGTGATGATCACGAGCTCGAGTATGAACTTGTGGGTCAACGGATGCGTCCTCTACTTGTGCGCTCAGCGGGCGGAAGATGGACGGTGCACCGACGGGTCTCCTCGAACTGAGACCCTTCCGCCCGGGAAGATAGGATAGGATCGAGTACGATGATGAGGATCTCCTGGACGTCGTATGGCCGGGAGGCGTGCGTTCGATACAGCACTAAGAGTGCGCCGCTCACCTGAAGCAACCATTGGGCCAAACTGGACCAGTCGTTGCTCGTATGACGGCAGGACCTCAATCTTGCCCGGCGCGCGACTCTGCCCAGACTCTAGCTAGCAGATAGCCGACGGAGGGCAAGCAATTCTGCAGACCACCCCACGCCTGCCGCCCGCGCCCAGCGTCATCACTCCTGCTCGCGAGTAAACAACCCATCTCACTACGAAGGAACCGAGCGGGAGGGACTCACACCTTCGTGCCCCAGCCCCCTGCCTCATTCATGCCTCAGTGCTTGACGCGCCCGAGTTGCGGGACGTTCATCCGTGCGCCGTGCATCGACACTGTCTCTCCGCCCGTTTGACTCGGCGCCTTCCTACACATGGCTGGGACCGCTGAGGTACAGGGCAGTGTGGCGGCATGTCCCAGCTTCCCGCCGTGCGCAGCGCGCTATTCACAGGCGCATCTGGGGCGACGACTGGGATCGCAGTCTGTAAGCACTGGCAGGAGTTGGGGAGTCACCCGGCAGCATCAACGCCTGTACGTTCGCTAGCTTGAGGGAGACCTGTTCGTCGCTATCAGTGGGCACACTCGGAGACGTCCGCACGGGCGAGGATGCCAAATCGTACCTTCGCCAATGATGAGGCAGCCGACGGGGCGCAGCGAACTCGGAACGGTTGACTTGCATCTGCCATCGGAGTCTGTGTATGTTAGTGCACGCACCCAGGCAGACCACGACCTGTGTCCGGCATCATCCCCAGTAAGCCATCGCATTACAGATACAGATACACACGGAAAAATACACGCCAGGCAGGCAGGCAAACCAGCGCCAGACTTCCAGATATATGCGCCCTCGAGCATCATGAACTCGCACATCGCCGTACGCGTGGGCCGATCACCAGGACAGATCTGCGTAGAACGCGCGCAACGATCAGCACCGAGTCACCGCGGGGATGAATCCCAACTCACCCATCTTCTGCTTCCCCCTCCGCGTCTCCTCCAGCAGGCCCAGCACATGCCTGTCCAGCATGTCCACATACGGCTTCAGCGACGTGCGCTCCCAGTCCGCGTGGTGCTCCGACGACTTCACACCCTCGCCCTCGCTGCCGCCCTCCGCCGCTGGCGGGAGCGCCCTGTCGAGCTCGCGGAGGAGCTGCCCGACGGTCGGCACGCGCTCGGGGTCGAAATCGTCGATCGTGCGCGGGTCGACGGGCACGCACACGCGCCCCGTCTTCGGGTGCACGCAGAACGGCGCCTTGAGCAGATGGTTGCGGTGCTTGGACACCTCCGCGTCGAGCCGCGGGTACGTGTACTGCAGGACGATGTCCTCCTTCGCGGCTGCGAGCTGTGCCTGTGTATGCGCGCACAGCGGCGTGAGCGAGGTATACGGAGGGGGAGAGAGAGCGCGGAAGGCACGTACGGCGGCCTTTTCGGAAATTTTGTCTTTCTTGGCGCGCTTCTCCTCAATCTCCTCCTCGAAGTCGCGCCACTTCGACTCCGAGGAGCGCGTCGGGTGCGCCGCCCAGTGCTCGCGGAGCGCCTTTACGACTTTGTCGTCAGGTATGAGGTGCAGGAGCGCTTCCCAGCCTTCTTCGGAAGAGAAGCATCTCTGGTCGGCGAGCACGAGGTCGTAGAAGACGGGCTCGAGCATCTTGTACGCGGAGCTATCTGTGAAGTCAGCTTGGAGCCGTGTGACTAGGGAAGAACAGGGCTCACGCGAGAGAGGGCGGGAGCGGCTTCGCGCCGACCCGCACGTTCACCTTCTTGTGCATCTCCTTACCACCCTGAATGACCGTCAGCCAGCCGACGAGCGCGCGACGCTGGTCGTCGGTCAGCTCGAGGGCCTCGCGGTCGCTGATCCACAGATGGATACCACGCCGTCCTGAATACACCCACAGCAAGTGCTTATAGCCAAACTGTTCGCGGAGCGCACGGTCGAGGACGCGTACGGCGGCGGATATATATCTCCAGCAGCGTTTGCAGATGTCCGCTCCGGAGCAGCAGGTACGGATGGGGTCGTAGTCGGTCATATCGATATCGAAGACGAGTTCACGTAGTTGTGGGGAGAAGGCGGCGGGGCGGACAGTCTTTTTGTCTCTTGGCTATATAGAACTTGATCAGTACACGGTATTGTCGGAGGCGCGTGAAGACTGTATCTGGAGAGTAGATGTACTCACTCTGGCGCTATACACTGGACCAATTTCGAAACGCGTGGGGTTGAGAGAGCAGACTTGCTTCTTGAGCTCGTCCGCGTTTGCAAAGGAGTTGTATCTGAGATAGACGTCGCCCTGGAGGGTGAACGCAAACTCGCGGTGGGTGAAGAGCTTTGTGGGGGCGTGTTCGTGGTTGAGCCATGTGAAGAGGGACTTGAAGGGATAGAGACGACGGTAGAAGGCAAGCATCAGGTCAGGAGTCGTCGGTTCGGTGTTGTCGGCGACGGCCATGGCGAGAGAGGAGCAGGAGAGAACAGACGGCGGAGATGGTGGACGGGAAGAAGAGAGAGCAGACGAGCGCCCACGACGCGCTCATCCAACGCGTCCTGTCACTTGTGACAGACGCGCTTCGGGTATCTCCGAGAGCCGACTTTGCTGCTGCAGTCGCTCTCTTTTCGGTGAGTGTAGTACGACTACTGGGGACTACAAGGCATGTAATGTTCTTCTCGCGTACCGTACCTGTGATTGATATCGATACTTCTGACTATGACCAAGTTACAGCGCGTAGAGTACTCCCCCATCCTTTTCCAGACTGAGAAGTGCAGTATCTCAGCTTTGCCATCTCCGGCCCCAATACATCTGTTCACACCGGAACGAGGTGCGCAATCTTAGCTTTTCCTGCGCTATTCGGATACACCAGATCTGACACGTTTCGATCCAAATCACGACAAACACTCGACGTCCCTATATTCCTACATCGCCAATGAGGACGAGGTTCCGGTCCTCATCCTTTCCCGCTCCTCCCTGCATTCGGCCGTAGTCCGGGAGTACAGCTGACGCAGCCGTCGAAGGCGTTTGTGGTACTCCTCCCCGTTGTTAGGTATGTTAGGGAACTTCTGCCTCCCGACCTTCACGAAGATATCCGCAGGGACGTATGCATTCCCCACCGAATGCATCGAAGCAACCATCGCGACGTACGGGCTCAACCGGCATGGTCGGTGCCCGTCATCGTCAACATGGTCGACTTGAACCTGGATCTCCGTAAGGGAACCCGGCTTCCCGTCCCCAGTAGGAAACGTGGCAGGCGGCATACCGGGGTACGTGTTCCTGCTCGGTCGGATTAGAACCACCTGGGGCGGGCGAACCTCCGGGTACATGTAGTCGCCGGAAGAAGTGCATCGGACTTTGCCCCAGGCAATCGGGATGCTAGTGCTCAGCCTATATGTGAGCCAGACGAATGCTAGACTTCCGCTGAGCGTCTGTCACAGATCGTTCGCTCAGGCTGTGAAACTACAACACGCAAGAATAGTCTGACACACCTCGAGAGGGGGTAGCGACCGATCCCGCATATCATTCGCTTTCAGCCGCTCTTCCCAATCCCTCGTCTCCCAATCCTCCAGAGATGCGAGGTCGTCAAGCGGTGGGCAGAGCGCGAACGTCCCCGCTTTGTAGTATCTGGCGTGTTCCTCACATACTGACCAGCGAATTAACGCGTCAAGAAGGATGCCGTCAGTATTTGTTGGTTTGTCTCCCCCTCGTCAAGCGGCGATGACACCACTTACAAACTATGGTGTTCTCCGCGCTGTGACTCTCTGCAGGGCAGGAGAGATTCGCAAACTCGAGCCATCGGCGCTGCGGATGAGCATGTTGTGAGTGCAGCACAAACCTGAGGTGGCTCTAATTTGCTATATGCTCACCTGTGCTCGCCCGATGGGGTCATCGGACAGGACGCAGACGGGCGATGCTTTATCCGAGTCTCCCCATTGCATGGCACCACCGCACAAAATACAGAAATTGTCGTTGGATCCCGTCATCGTGGCAAAGTGGGCGTGATACGCCGCTTTACTGCAAAACAATCGGGATGGGCGATGGAGGGGATGAATGCTAGCACGCAAGCTGGAGCTTTCAGCAACCTCACGTTCATCGGCGTTCGACCGTGAGTAAGTCGCGGCCTATCATGATCCATCATATCGCTCATCTCAGCTGCAGAAAACGTTCCAAAGAGCCCAAGACGGTCTTCCCTCGATTCCGGCAGCAGCCTGACTGGACCTCTTCCGGCCACGTAAGGGCAGTGGCCCCGCGCTGTCTGTCCGGCGCCCAGATATACATCCATCAGATATGCGGCGCACGCCAGCTACATGCTAGCCGCGTGCAGTGAATCTCCTCCGCACCATCGTCTACGTAAGTACGTGCAGTTCGACATGGCATCCCACCAACCTCCCGAAGAGACCCAACATGATTCCGAATCAAGTTCCCCGCCAGCGCATCTTCCGACTTTCGATCCAGCGGCACCGCCCTCTCGCCCGGGAAGCGCGTTGAGCAACGAGAGCTTCCCGTCGTCTCTCGACGACCTCAGCGGCACCGAGTACGGAGAACAGGAGGACACCACCATCCCGCACAAGACGATCACGCTCGTCAAGCTCCGTGACGGCGGACAGTGCTTGCTGTGTGGGAGCACGGAAGACCTCGTCGTGACCCGCGTCGCCTTGCAGGGCGACGACAACGCCAGTAGGATGGTAGACGTAAGTACGCCCCCCTCTCCTTGCCGGCGTGCAACTATGTCACTGACCGTCGCGGCCCCCGTCCTCACTTGGCAGCCCTTCCGGTGGCTCATCGTGCTGAACCTCATGGCGGGCCGTGACAGCTTTCGCGGAGAGATCGAGAACTTGATGACCCGTACGAATCCTCTTTCCTGAATATACACGATCACATTAGGGGCTCATAAGCTGTATGCCAACTGCAGTATGCAAGCCGCACGCCGACGCGTACGACGCCGAGGTGTGGTGCTGGCTCCCCAGCGCCCGGTTCCGCGCAGAGATGGGCGGGCACGCCGCGCCCGATCCTCTTCCCCCACTGCCCGCTGCTCCAGAGAAGGTGGAGTACATCCCGATACTGCTGAGCGATTCGGACGAGGATGGCGTATGTTTTCTCTTCGAGGGTGGGACACCACCGCTAGTCGGACGAGCGCTGACCGCTATCCGTCTAGGACGGTTATGGGCACGGCATGAAGAACTGGTGTTGGAAGGCTCCCCCACGGGAAGACTTTCTCTTCGAGGGCGTATCGACCCTCGCGCGCAAGGACGGCGAGCACCCCCGCAAGATGCCCATACACTTCACTCCGGTACGCGCAACTTGCAGTCCCCGGACGGCGGGCGCCCGGCGCACGTCACACCCGCTCACGCCCCTCCCCTCCTCTCCCTGCAGGCAGAGTCGCGTCTCTTCGACGTGCTCATATTTCTCCCGGACGACATGCCGCCCGTGCCGGAGCTGGGCGACCACCGCGCCACCCGCGTGCTGCGCGACTGGCGGGTGCTGAGCGTCAACCCGTACGTCGCGTACGCGGTCGCGCTGCGCACGGTCGGGGCCGCGTACTTCCCGCCGCCGGATGCGGCCCTCCGCGCGGTCGAAGAGGAATGCGTGGCCATCCGCGAGCAGTGGAACGCCGCGGTGCCCAGGCACGCGGAGCCCGTGATCGCTGCGAAGTATTGGCAGTTCTACGACTGAGCCTTCTCTCAGTCTGCAGCTGTCAGAGATTGGAGAACGACAGCAATGGTTCTATCGCGCTGTGTAATACATCTGTCCTCGTGTTGATACATTTCACGAGTATGTACTCAGAAAGGGCCTGAAGAGCATTCTTGAGCCCTACTTAGTCGTATACCGGCTCGCGGGACGGGCCACTCGGGCACTTGAGGGTCTCCCCGTGCTCCATCCCCCAACGCCTCTCCCGTCTGCGCAGCTGACAGAACTTGTAATACCACTGCCCCATCTCCTTCCATTAACAGAACGGGATGCTCAACTCGAATTTCGTAAGTCCCGGAAGCACGAGCGACAGGAAGGACGCGACCGCCAGCGGGTCCCCCGGCACACACTCCTCCGTGTGCAGCGTGCCGACCTTGCACGGACGGGCCAGGAACACGGGTGGGCGCGTCAGGCCGTCGAAGTTCGGCACGCCGCGCATGTCGACGGGGACGACCAGCACCGCCAGGTTGGGGCAGCGCTGCACGAGCGAGAGGAAACCCGCGAGGGTCGCGCGCGGCCGGTCGGGCACGTCGGACCCGGGCGGGCAGTAGCTGTGTTCCGCCACCTCGAAGTCGTACCAGTCGTCGGGGACTTTTTGGTCCGCCCTGGGAGCTCGAGGGTGTGCAGAGTGGGCCACGAGCGGGACATTGCGTCGAGCATCGTGACGTCCACGAGGATCTTGGCTCCGCCCGAGACGACGAGCGATTGGGGGGCGCGCAAGGAGAGCAGCGGCTCAAAGCACGGCGAATTATATATGTGGAGGTCTCGATAGACATCGGCGTACCCGAGAGAGATCGCGATCGTCTTGACGGTCCCGCAGGAGGGGAGGCCGCCTGGAGCGGTTTAGAGAGCCCTAAAGCGCGCTTCCGCTGTGTCGTCCGGTATGTCCCGCCAGCGTAGCTCGAGTGAAACGGTGCGGAGAGACGTAGGTGTGATGGCCGCAAGGAAGTAGATGCAACACTCGGTGTTGCCTTCCGTGCCGTCGAACTTCAGTACTTCTAAAGCGGCAAAGCACCCGTACCGTCGCCTGTGGGTGCCCAGTCGCTCCGCTCTGTGCGTGGTTGAATGGATACCCTCCGTAGATGCGGAAGCCTGCCCAAGCCGAGCAATGCGTCGAGCGCGACAGATGCGCCTTCTCCTTCGAAGTCGGTGAGGCACGATAGTCGGTTGGCCTGGGCGCTCCACCCGGATAGGGCATATTGGTGGGCTCCGTGAAATCGACACGGTCACCCGCCAATTCCAGCGTGCGGACTTGCGGAGAGCAAAGACAAGTCCTTCACGACATCAGCCAGATGGCTAGTGTCTGGGTGGATGTTGAGGTAGAGTACTACCGCCTTCGGACTACTGGAGAAGAGGAAGCTGGTGGGCAGGTCGACACCCTCGCCATCTATGAACGCGTCGTCATTGAATGCGAGCGAGGTCAGGTTCGGGAGGTGTGGCTTCGGGCAGTGTGCCTGTCGGCGTTTCCCGAAGCAAGCCACATCTCTCGACCATTGTTCGACTTACTAGCGTTTGGTCCTACATAACGTTTAGTCTTCCCTAGCCTGCTTGGACAGGAATGGTTGGTCATTGCATCATCCAGCTCCCTGCGGGTGGAGAGTGAGGAGGCACTCGCGAGGGAGTATACGGATAGAGAAGGTTGGCACAGATTGGCGCAAGGGGGCTCGAGGGTAGTCACCAGCACAAGCAGGAGAGACGTGTAATACGCAGGCAATCGGGTCTCGAGACGTCCTTTCCGCAGCCCGACGACAAGCACAGGCTGTCTGCCTCAAGACCCCCAACGACGCATTCCGTTGACCTCGAGGATCCTCGGGAATCAGCCTAGGACGCAGCTCGACGTAGTGTGAGGTTCTCTGGACGCCAGAAGCCAGAGGATGCCTTCCCGAAGCTCGCGGTCGACCTTGCGCGCAGCCTGCGTCTCGGGAAATATCATGTTGAACGTGTGCGGGCACCCCGGATAGCTGCAGCAACGGAGTCGTCAGCATTCCACAGCAGACTCGGCCACGGCAAGCGGCGACGAGATAGGTTATGGCGAGGAGGGACGTACACATTCGTGCGCACATCGACGCCTGCGTCGCGCAGGGTGCGCGCATACAACAAACCTTCGTCGCGGAGCGGATCGAGCCCAAAGACCTGCACGACCGCTCGCGGTAGCCCCGCATGGCTCGGCGCAAGCAGCGGGGAGATGCGCACGTCGTTCGGCGGGGCGCGGAGAGCTCCTGGGTGCACAGACGAGGATCGCCAGGTTCAGCGGGTGTGAACGACATGAGTTAGGAGCAGACGACTTACGGGCAAAAGCACAGAGCTTGCGCGCCGTCAGGAAGGGCGCGTCGGCTTGCTCCTCCATCGACCGCAACTCCGACTTGAGCCTGTAGTGACCGGAACAGTGCAAGTGTCAGCTTCGGCGTTCTCGAATGTGACAAGAGCTACCAATAACATGCTGGGAGAAGCGTACATTCCAAGTGAGGCGTCGGGATGCACCACTTGGGGCGTTTGCAAGAGCTGACCGGTGATCTCCCGGCCAGACCCCGGCGCGAAGAACGCGTCGTCGCGTGCGCGGAGGGCTACAGATCCAGCAAGATTCGCGCCGGCTGACGTTCCGCCCACTACGAAGCCCCTATCCAGAGAGGCTCTCAATGAATGGGTGTGGGTCGCCGCAGGACCCCTGCCTATGCGCCGGTAGGTCCGATCGCAGAACACCCAAATTTGGGGGTTTCACTCGACATACTTTTCAGGGGTTTCACTCGACATGTTTTTCGGACATACCATTTGGGGCTGTCCGCCTATCGACATGCGCGATCGGACCTCTAGAAAATCAAGGAAATTAGCTACAGCTCTACGAATATTCATGGAAACAGCCGCACGCTCATTCTATCTTATGGAATTGTCAAAGAGTTGCCCAGATCATTAAGAAGAACTAGAAGAGAAAGTTACATGAACTGATACCAGCGCTAAGCACCTCCTGCATCATCACTCGATGAACCGCCAGCCTCTTGCCCGAGTGCACAGAGCATCTGCGCGCCATGAGAGGGAACAGAGAACAGATGTATACAAAGCGACTACGCTACAGTAAGCAGCTCAGGTTAGTAGACGGTACGGTGCGAGATGGGATGGGGATGGGCGCCTGAACTTATAAGGAGGCTGCGGCCGGCACCCTTTCAGTCGACATGGCCGATCGGACCTTCCTCGCCATGGCCCATTTACTCGACATACATTATCGGACATTGAAACGCGTAAGGGTGGTTACTACAACATACTGACTCGGACATAAGGCCCATTTTCAGGCACTTTCTATCGACATAGCGTTCGGACATACTACTGCATAGGCAGGGGTCCTGTCGCCGCCTATTTCCAGACGAGAGTGAATGACGCGTCCAATTCACAGGGAAGCTCGACGCACCCATTTGAGCCCGCTATATGCGTCGTTGAACCCAATTGGGAAGAGATGCTCCGGCGCGAGCCTGTAACCGATGCTCGCAATCGCGAGCTGGAGGTCTACACAGAGATCCCGGAGGTAGCCATCGTCGATATCGACAGAGCCTGCGACGAAGCCTGCTCTCGCACCCAGTCAGATGGCCCGAGTGCATCTAGCCATGTGAGACGCGCGGCATAGAAAGGACTCACCTCCGCCATGGTACCACACCAGCAGAGGAAATGACCCATCTCCTGCAGGCACGTAGCATCTAACGCATATTGTTCCCTCAGCGCAGCCATGCTTAGCCTCCACGGCTACGCTATGGTCGTTGACTCGAAGGGTCGACGCTGGGATGCGCCATCGCCTTTAGCTGCCGACACGGAGATCCCAGCTCGCAAGGCGGGAGCTGCGCGCGCCTTCGCTCAAAAACTCACCTGGAGGAGCGCGATCTTCCCATTCCGCTTGATGCAGCAGCCCAACGGTCTCATACTGCTCGCGAAGTACGAGTACGTCGTCTGTACCGGGTGCGGGAGGACCTAACTTGGCTAGGAGAGGTGCCAGTTCGACATCCGGGGTCGTGAGGTCGGCCACAAGAACGTTGAAATCGGACATGGCGACTAGTTCACAGCTTCATATGGCAAGAGAACGAGGGTTATGTGACGAAGCGGGTGTGTATGTACAAAGACATGGAGGTCAGGGGCAAGCACTAACCTGAGCTTCTAGGCGCCTACATACCCACTTGCCCCCAGAGGCAGACCGTTGCGGTACTTTCGTTGCACACGAGCAGAGAAGTTCGGCAGGAGACTAGACTAGTGTATGATAAATAAAAAGTACAAGATAGAATACAACAATAAGAACCGCAACCCGAGAATCTACTTGGCACCCGCGCTCGAGAACTGCAAGTCAGAGGGTCAGACGCATCTCACGTAACCAAAGAGAATAACGTACTTTTGTTACGGACTTGGTGCCTTCTGAGATAGCGTGCTTGGCGAGCTCGCCGGGGAGGATGAGGCGGACGGCAGTCTGGATCTCGCGTGACGAGATCGTAGACTTCTTGGAGTAGGACGCGAGCTCTGAAGCGAGTCTGTTAGAACGGGTACACACGATGTGCGGCTGTCAGACTCACTGGAAGCCTCAGTCGCAATGCGCTCGAAGATGTCGTTGACGAACGAGTTGAGGATGGCCATCGCCTTGTTGGAGATACCAGTATCAGGGTGCACCTGCTTAAGCACTGGAGATTCGGATGTCAGCCAGTTGCACAGATTGAACTGGCTATATGCGCGTACCCTTGTAGATGTAAGAGGAGTAAGTCTCCTTGCGTCCCTTCCTGCGCTTCTTCTTGTCGCCGTCGGCAGCTGCGCCAGAAGCCTTTGCGGTCTTCTTCGCGGCCTTCGCGCCACCCTCGGTGGTGGTCTTTGCGGGCGCCTTCGAGGCAGTAGACGCGGGAGCCTTGCCGGCAGTGGAGGCGGGCTTGGGGGCCATTGCTGCTGTGATTGTGGTGGGCGAGGAGGGGGTGCGGAGAGCGCGAAAGTGTGGGAGAGACGAGGAGAGTTGGATGAGGCCGGGGAAGCGAAGCGGTGCTACTTATACGGACGCGTTGTCCTTGTTTGGCGCGACGCGTCGAAGGCGTTGAACCTTATTTTGTTGAACGCCATCAACGCCATCACGTGCTACGCATAAGCGCCCATCTCGTCGCTCCGCCACAGCCCGCGCTTGTATAAAGAGGCTTGCCTCTGCTCGCCATGTCCCCTCATCTCCGCTCTTGCATCCATCCGCCTTAGTCGCCCTTCAAGCCCACCACACCTCAAACCACCCCATCACTTCACTCAAGCAACAATGTCTGGCAAGGGCAGCGGCAAGTCTAAGTCCGGCAAGGCCTCTGCGGATGCGGGCAAGTCCCAGTCGCGTTCAGCGAAGGCGGGCCTCCAGTTCCCCGTCGGTCGTGTCCACCGTCTTCTGAAGAAGGGCAACTACGCTCAGCGTGTCGGTGCTGGCGCACCTGGTAAGTCCACGATACTTTACAACGAATACGAGAATCTAACACTGGCATCTAGTCTACCTCGCAGCTGTACTCGAGTACCTCGCTGCTGAGATTCTTGAGCTTGCGGGTAACGCGGCGCGCGACAACAAGAAGCAGCGTATTGTGCCCCGTCACTTGCAGCTCGCCATCCGGAACGACGAGGAGTGAGTACCCAACACAGCTGCTCAATCCCATCCGTCTGACCGCCGTCACAGGCTCAACAAGCTTCTCGGTGATGTCGTCATCTCGCAAGGAGGCGTCGTACCATTCATCAACCCTGAGGTACGTGCCGTGTTGCGTATGTCTGTATCCATCGCTCACGTCCCTTTTCGCAGCTCCTGCCCAGCAAGACGCAAAAGGGCAAGAAGGACAGCCAGGAGGTTTAGGGCTTCATGTTGTATTCATCACCTGTTGTATTATTTATGTACTATCTTTTTATCCTCGTCTAATTCGATCACCCTACCGCGATAAGAAAGGGAAGAAGTGAGATATGCATAGGCTCGAGCTTTACCGTGGTGCATCGCGACAATACAGCTCACGACCGCATCAGATGTGACTACTTAAGTGCATCCTTACCCCTCGGCTAGCTCATGAGTTCCGGAGCTCAGTACCTTAGTAGTATTGCTCGTGTACGCCTCTCAATTAGCATATTTGTACCTTTCAGAGCTGGAGGACCAGGAAGCCGTGAAGGTCGCTTGCTGGGAACTCCGGGCTGGCACAGTTCTCCAATGCATTGAACCGCTGAACATGGTTAAGTTCCTGCGTCATATTCCCACCTTCTGCGCTGCAAAAGTACAGGAACATAGGGATAGATCTGGATTATGACTTGGCTGGAAAAAATGACCACCGCAGGGGTCGAACCTGCAATCTCCTGATCGGCACAAAGGGTCAAGTGTGCACTTGTAACCCAGAAGTCGTAGTCAGACGCGATGCCATTTCGCCAGGCGGCCATGACTGTTCTTGCAATATAGTTAATCTTATGTGTTTTTTGCTGATGGCTCGCCTATACCGTTCTAATGTACCCAAATAAAGACGACGAATTCATGGAGTGGGCCGCTGGGCTGCTTGACTTCCTTCCCCATCCTCCGTCCCCCTCCTTTCCCCTCCCATCCTTCCTCCTACTTCATATGGCGACCCTTACGCGTTCCCGCATGTCCCTACAGGCAGAAGAAGCAGACGAACAGCGTCAAAGGCGTCTGCTGAATCTCGACATTCCTACTCCATTTCCGAGGCTACCTGCACGAGCGGAGCAGGCTCAAAGGAGCACCCCGCCAGGAAGTGAGCCGTTGTGTGAAGTGCCCTCCGAGGCTCCTTCAAGTACGATTGATGAACACAATGTGGCGGTTGGCGAGGTGGTGGACAGAGAGGAAGTGACGGCGGAGACGATGAACGAGGGCGAGGATACCGACTCGGTCAGTCATCTCCCTCCAGCAACCTGTTGATTCACGCCGCGCAAAATACTGAATAGAAATGCAGGATGAACTCATGTCATCCATTGTCAATGTGCAGCGGTCATGTCTGACGACACTCAATGACCTGCTTTCGACATCGTCCGACTGGCGCCCCATAATCCCCGACCGTCGACATTCCATGCCCTCCCCACGATCTCCGTTGGCCTTGTCCGCACTACCGTCACTCTTCGCAAACGCAGCAGCATCTTCTTCTTCCACAGCCGCCACTACCCCGCTCCAGACCCTCGTTCTCAACTTGCGCGCACAAGAGCCGGAGAACATGACTGAATGCCTTACGTCCGACCTAACTGACGAGGCCTCGCTCGTGCGCGAACTGGAGACCCGTATTGGCCACCTTGCTGCCGTACGATTATCGCCTCACGAGGGTGCCCTCGCTCGGTCACTCGTCTCGCTCGTTGCGCAGTTCCACAGGCTAGCCGAGCTGCACCCGAATCCCCCACGGCTAAAGCCGGCTTCAGGGCCAAGAACGGCGTCCTGGAGTGCGTCGCCGGCGGATGCGACACACGCCCCCGCCACAGGAAACCCCCTCGTCACCCTGCAAAGGCAGCTCAGCGATCTACAGCTGGAGCGAGACGCCCGCGCGACCGAACAGGGTTACTCCTCCTTCCCTCCCGTGCAGGCGGTGGAGACTGCGCTGCTCTGGACCCGCGTCGACCAGGAGTTTGAGCGTATCCTTGATCTCTGTTCGGAACGACAGATTGACGCGGAGGCCGACTTTGACCATCATCTTCCGGAGTACGAGGAGGGTGGGTACCAGTTCGGTCCAGACGCGGAGCTGCCAGTATACGAGGCGGGCGAAGGCTATGAACACTACGCCGCTGAAAAGGCGAAGAGCGACCTCGCAAGGGTACGATCGCGCGAGCCAACGTCCGCCTCGGGAGGGGTGAGCGAGAAGATGCGAATGGACCTTGAGGCGGTCGCGCTCGCTATCGACAGGCTCTACCTCGTAGCGCCGCAGCTCCATGACCAGCGGGTTGAGCTGAAGAAGACCAAGCGCGAACAGATGGAACGGGCTCGTATGGCGGGACCGTCGAAGAAGGAGATCCGGGAGAAGGAAAGAGACAAGGGCAAGGCTAGGCCGGGCAAGGAGCGAGAGCAGGACGTGGGCGAGCTGGAGAAGATGGTCGAGCTCATTGGCAGGGCGTCCGAGCGTAGGCTCGTCGACCAATCTGTCGTACTCGACGGCGGAATGAAGGCGCGTCTCGAGCAAGCACGGCAGCGCGATCACGAAAAGGTATTTCACCGTTCAAGTCGTGGTCAGACAGCAGCTCACGCCATATGTAGCGCGAGGCGTTCGTTACGCGCCTAGTGCGGCATTCAGACGCGGGTCGCCTGCACTCTCAGGACGCCGTCCTCGGCAGGAGCAGAACGAAGGACCCGGACGCCATGCTCTCGCTGCCCGAGTTTATTCGCGAAGGCGTACCCGAGGGTATGCAGCTCAAGATGCAGATGGAGGACCCGAAGGCGCTGCTCACGCTGCCCGAGCTGTTGCGGGAACCAGTCCCGGAGCATATGATCCAGCCTTCGCCGCGGCCACCGCCGCTCTCGCGCAAGAAGTCGTTCAAGGGCATGCGCAGTAGGAGCATGTCCGCACCACCCCTGGCGTGGCTGCTGCCCTCCTCACCGAGGTCGTCGTCGCCTGGCACGCCACCTGAAGCCAAGGAGGGGAAGGAGTCCAAGCGGTCCAGGTTGAGCAGGACAAAGCGGCCGGGCTCGTCCAGCGGTATCACCACGCCGCATTGGCAAGGTTCGTACTGTGTACTAAGCATCACGTCCTTGATCCTCACCATATCTCTCAGCAGCCGGGCTTGACGCGCACTACGTCGCAGAGTACCACGAGACTCTGCAGCATGTACTCCTCTTCCTCAATGTCCAAGGCCTGACACCCGGTGCGAACCTCGAAGCAGAGGTGGTGCCCGCGTCCGACTCGACGATCGAGGAGCGTAGTCGCCTCCTTCTCAAGTGCGGCGCCTCGACCTCCCCCCTGCTTGCGCTACCTGCACCCGTGTCCCCCGGACTCAAGGAGGTGAAGGTGATGGGCCAATTCCACGAGATCAAGCTGCCCGTGACCGCACCCCCACCATCGCCCATCGACGCTCCTCCCGCGCTTCTCGACGCGACACAGCTGGCGTCTGCAGCCCCGACGAGCTTCGTGTGCGCGTCATGTTCGCTGCCCGTCGTCCAAGGCGCGCGGCTGCAAGAGTACCGCGACCTGCCGTCAGAGCATTGGGCGGAGCTCGTTGACGCGTGGATGTGCCATTCCGATCAGCGCCTGCACGACCACGTCCAGAAGCACTCCCGCGACGGATTCTGGCCGCGGGAGGGCCAGGCGCTTGTCGGCGGCAGCTACATTCTCTTTGACGAGTCCGCGATCGTGCAAAGCAACCTGTGGCCGACGACCGATGAGGACTACAAGGTGAGCATGGTTTCCGTCACGACAGTCAATTCCTGCTTTGCTTCCCGGACGAAGAGAAGGCCGTCGCTGGGAATTCCTACCAGTGGTCGTCCGTCTCGCCTGTCGGTGCACGCCGCGGCGCCCTCAGAGCCCTCGCAGGTTCTGAGGACCACGCCCGGCGTTGTGCTTCCTGGCGGGGCGGCGACAGGAGTAATCCTTTGGCTGATACAATGCGTCCAAGAACGAACGGGCGTGCGAGAGCCGCCCGAGTCACTTGCTTAACAACTCTCGTGTTGCTGAGAACACTGTCGCGGGAGCTACATGCGAGGGCACATCTATCCTTCCGTTCCTTGACTCCTAGTTCATTCCACTCCCTCGTCGTGCTCACGCTGACGTGTTGTACAGCCCGAAGATGGATGGCACCGGACGCGTTGCATCTGTGGCGCCATCGTTGGCCGCTGTCAAGAACGGCCCTCGTCAGACGCCCCGGCGTCCGTGGTGTATCGCTTTGCGAAATATGCTGTGCGGCCTATGAGCGCGAACTCAGAGTAAGTTGTTTGCGTTTGTCAATTCGTTTGTCCGCCGAATTTGACCTCGTCGGGGATCAGGCCTTCGAGATTGCCTATCTCGGCGTTTATCGCGGAGGACATGAACGAGTTTGTGCACGCCCATGCGACGTACCGGTTCGTCATCTTCGACGAGGAAGAGGAGCGCCCTCGCATTCTTGTGAGTCGCTTAATTGCACATCATTCCGATGTGTTCGCTAATACGGGGCAAAGGTTTGGTTGTTCAAACCGAACATGCGGCTCTCGTACACCGTTCCCATGCAGTATGTCCTGCCCAAGACGGGGACTATCCGTGCTGCAAAGGTGCTGTACAAGATCCTTGACACAGCAGCGGCCTATTCGGATCTCCCATCGTACGTCGCACTAGCATTGTTCAGAATACGTATCTGATTCGTTCTGCGCAGTCTGCTCCAGCGATACCCCGGCTTCCCACAAGCCGAACACCTCTATTACCCGCGCGGGATTTGTCGTCGCATCGGTGCGTCGCTGAAGGAGAGCAACACGGCATACCCCGAGAACATGCGCACGATGACTGGCCTGGACGTCGGATGGCTCCAGCGTGCTTGAAGCGACGTCACCGCCCCCCGTCCCCTCCCCGCGCCAGCGTCTCCCCTTCCACATCGACCAACGCAGCCGTGCATCTATTCACATCTTACCCATCTCTCACCGTATCTCTGTCATCCTAGATTGGTCGGTCGGCGACCGTCACTCGCTCTTTGTTGTACTGTCCCGGCTCTCACGGACTGCGCATGTTTGTCCTCGTTCTGCATCCTATCGCAAGCTGCCCACTGGCTATATACTTCTTGTAGAAACTCTAGGTTCGTCGTCGTAACACATATGGTAGAGCGCGGTGCTGGCGCCCACATAGCTGACAGTCGTCGTATATCATCCTTTGCATGGTCCATTGGTCCTATCATTGCGGAGCGTATACTCGTCCAGTCCGTCTCCCGCGGAGTCCGCCGTGATTCGTTGACCATGATGCACAGAGCCTGAACCCGCCGACTACCGCGTCCGTCGTGGTGGTGTGGCTCCGAGAACATCGCATCTCGTCTCTTTCTAGGCGATCACTACTCATCCATCCGCTCCTCCAGCACACCGCATCAATGAATAAGAGGAGAAGACTCATCCGTGCTTCCCGGAGACTCTTCCCATTCGCCAGCTTCATCATGACTGACTATGCCGTCAGGTCACAAGCCTCAGTAACTAAGGCAGGATAGCGTAAGGCTACTCACTAGCCGACGTTCTCGGCGTGCGACCGGGCAATAGAAGGGTGAGTTTGCATCTTTCCGTTTCTCCCGGAGCAGGCTTACTGGCAGCGTGTAGGGTGAGCACTCGGGAGTTTCCACCGAACGCGTTTCGCCGAACGATAGACTTCAATTCTTCTCTATGTGGAAGATGCGACGCGTCCTATATACGGGATAGACGCAGTCATTGGGTCGCAGTCAGCAGGTCTAGGGCCGCATTGTACGGGCACGTTCCCATGCTTCCCTTCGCGGGCTCCCATCTCCCATCTTCTCCGCTTAGGCAGCGGTGGGCGGGACGGTATATAACCTACTGGGGTTGCGCTCAGTGGCCGGTTCACTATCAAACACATCACCCAGCTTGTCGTCCCTTCCTAGAACCACGATGATTGGGCCTCTTGGCCAAGTGTTACTTTTCGGCGGGACGGTGTGGGTGCTTTGGAAGCTCCTGCGGCCCTACGTCGTGCGGAGCACCTTGGACAACCTCCCGGGTCCGCCGAGCGAGTCCCTCTTGTACGGTGAGTAGCTCGCGTCTGGATGCCGTCTAGAAATCGTGCGAGGCTGAACGCCGATACATTCAGGCAACCTCAAACAGGTGTACAGCAAGCAAGGATGGGACTTCCACCGCAGTCTGGGAGACCTCTACGGCCCCGTCTCGAAGATTTACGGTAAACTCGGTGTGAGCAGTTCTTCCCCGCGCTCCTCTTTGCTCTCACTCACTCGCGGATGCGTAGCAAAAGATCTTATATGTGTTTGACCCTGTCGCCATGCATCACATCGCAGTAAAGGAGCAGTACATATTCGATGAGACCGATTGGTTCCTCAGGTGACGCATTTCCCCATATACACATTATCATCCGCTCACAGGGCGCTAAAGCATGAACCTACACACCGTTGGTCCCGGACTCGTTTCTACCACGGGTCAGTGTGAGAAGGTGGTGTCAGCATGTACACAACTGAACCCTCTCCAGGGGAGCAGCATCGCCGCCAGCGCAAGATGCTAAACCCCGCGTTCAACATCAGCCACATGCGTGACATGACACCCATCTTCTACGAAGTATCCCACAGAGTATGTGCGCATGTAACTCTGTATCCGCCATGCTTACGACTGATAAATCATATCAGCTGCGAACAGCTTTGCTCAACCAGCTTGATGGCCGTTCTGGCGAGGTCAACTTCACTACGTGGATGGGCCGGACGGCCATTGAGCTCATCGGGCAAGCTGGCCTCGGTCATTCGTTCGACCCGCTCGTCGAGGAACGGTCAGATAGCCTTGGCGAGGCGTTCAAATCATTCATGTGCGTCCTCCCGATATCAGTGCTCATCGACGAGGTAGTCAGACCGCAACCCACAGCCCGTCACTCTATGCGTTGTCGAGCTATCTACAATTTCTGCCGATGATCGAAGCGGTCCTTCCCCGGTGCGTTATCAACACCGCGGCTGCATGGCTACCGAGCAGGCGCCTGCAAAAACTCCGCACCGTTGTCGCGATCATACAGAAGGAGGCCACCGGGATCTACAACGAGAAGAAGGCGGCTTTGCAATCTAGCGACGAAGCATTCAAGAGCCAAGTCGCCCAGGGGAAAGACCTGATGAGCTTGATGCGTACGTCTCCCTTCCGTTCGATGACATCGGTCGCCCACATAGACAACTTGAATCCAGTCAGGGCCAACATGTCTGCGAACGAGCACGAGCGGCTGTCGGACGAGGAGCTTATCGCCCAAATTGCGTGAGCACCCATGCGATTGCGAAAATGACGATCAATCATTTTGACGACATCCTCCAGGACGCTCACCGTTGCGGCAGTCGATACGACTTCGAGCGCAATGTCAATGATCCTCCACCTGATCTCGGAGCATCAAGACGTCCAGGATAAGATGCGGGAGGAGATCCTCGCAGCCGGCGACGGAAAGGATATCGGATACGACGACCTTGTCTCCCTCCCCTACCTGGATGCAGTGTGCCGCGAGACCTTGCGAGTGTAAGTGCGGCGACCATTGCACTGTACATGCTCACTAACGCAGGCGGCCGTAGGTACCCCACGGCACCGTTCCGCTTCCGAGAGTTAGTCCCGTCATTGTTCTATGACGTTCTCCTTGACTCATGTAGCGCAGGACCCGCGAGGACGTCGTTCTCCCCCTCTCACAGCCAATTCGTGGACGCGACGGGACCATGATCTCTCAAATCCCTTTGCCGAAGAACACATCCGTATTCGTTGGCGTGATTTATTCAAACACGAACAAGGCGATATGGGGACCCGATGGACACGAATGGAAGCCCGAGCGCTGGCTCTCGCCACTCCCGGAGGCTGTAACGGACTCTAAGATTCCTGGAGTGTACTCAAACCTGTGCGTCCGACCATGCTCTGCCAATTGGGTGCCTCACATCCGCTGACAATACGTGCCGTATAGGATGACCTTTTGGGGCGGCGGACGGGCGTGCATGTGCGTAGTCATGATTCCGTTGCCGTGAACGCAGCTTTGTACGGCATTCGGCTGACATCGGTCTTCGTCCACAGCGGCTTCAAATTCTCGCAGCTCGAGATGAGTATGTAACTGGTCTCGCACGCTCATAGAAGATCGAGAGTATTGACAATAACTGTAGAAGTCGTCCTCGCCACCTTGCTCTCGACCTTCAAGTTCGAGCTCACGGACAAGCCCATCCACTGGAACCTCGCTGGTATCATCTACCCGACCATGGAGCCCGGTGGCAAGTCTTCGATGATGCTTCGTATGACCCCTCTCAAGCCGGAGTCCAAGTAGCCTTCGACTGAGACGCATCCCTGAGCTGACCATGATCGGATGGTTTGGCGAGGGTTGAGCATCTTCGAGCGAGTACAGGATACAGGATGCGTAGCGGACATCGTGATAGAGTGGTATGTGGAGGGAATATCTTGTTATTCAATTTCTTGGTGAATGGCATGCCAGCAGTGCGCCCCGACGAGATGCCGAGCGGCCTGTCAGCCCGAGATAGTCAGGATGCTTCAGTCTCTTCCCATTCTTCCATGCCCAATCCTGCTCTTGCTGGCGCAAAGCCAACTTCCCATACTAGCACTCGATGCCCTCCAAAGTATGTTAGCGCCTTGCCCGTCGGATCTGTCTGGATGCGGTAGCACGAGCAAGAGGAACGACGCGACCTTCGCCACACACCCAGCACGCCCCCCTGCCGACTCAAACCTCCGCATTAGGCACACAAGCCGCGCGGTCAGAAACGCTGGTGGCGCTCCCAGCCTCCAGTCCGATGCTCAACTCGGCGCGGCGGCTGGACATGATGATACATGTTTGAACCTCGGGGTTAGCATACTGCTTTACATTGAGGTGGTGAGACGGGTCAAGTAAATACAGGGTCTGAGGCGAGCATGATACACGCATACAGATAATATACACAATGAATAAAGTGGTCACTAGTCGGGCTAACGCATACGTACTACTACAGAACAATCAGCACATCCACCAGTGACCGCAACGCACGAAGGTCCTGAGCAACATTTCCTTCATTACCATTGTGTCCCCGTAACGACAAGGAAGACAGCCTCGACGCTTGACTCCCGCGAGCACGGACACACGAGAGCACGTCCCCGATCACAACTTTGCCGTCGCCGTCATATACCGCGACCGAAAGGACGTGTAGCGCTGAGCAAGGGGCTTCTGTCGCGGCGGATGGGCTGAGGGCGACGAACAAGTCTGCCATAGGAATGCGCCCGGAAACATCCAGCCTCCGGAGGACTGGGCAAGCCGACAACAGCGCCCTCCAAGCATCGATCATCACGCGCGGCAGCCCGGGCAGGCAGACGGTCAGAGAGGTGAGTTGGGCGAGGTTGACCACCCGGACGATATCGTCTGCAGCGGGCTCATACGCACGCACAATAGAGATGTGCACACGGTCGACGTGCGCCTCTCCATCGTACGCGCTGCGCGGGCGGCGTGGGCCAGGATCGGTGATGGTGTATGTGTCCTCGTCCATGGTGATCGTCAGTGTGGCGGAGCCGTCGAGGAGATGCCGGATGTTCTGCGGGATGAGTTTGCGCAGAACTGGCAGAAAGTCCTGGTGTTCTGCCCCGACGCGAAGGTGAAAACGGATGCAGGCCGGGATGTCCAACATCCCGAGTACACGGGATGCTGTGGTGTGGTCGTTGTGCATGTAGAAGCTCCGCAGCTTTGGAAAACGAATCGGGGTGTTTGTGGGATGAGTCGTGTCGTCGACCACATCACTAGGGGGAGAAGGGATGTACAGATTGGAGAGATCGACCTCTTGCAGGTGGGAAGCAGCTGCGCGGAGGATACGAAGGAGATCCGGAAGCGAGGTCCCATTGGGTCGCTGCTTGCTACTGTGCAGGCCTAGGGACGTCAAGTTGGCATATGCAGCTGGGTCCATGGGAAGTGTCAGACCGGTGAGATCCAGCGATCGCAGGCGGAGATCTTTCAACAGAGCGGAAAGACCAAGGTCCTGTTCGAAGTGCCACGGTGTTGAGACCGTGACGGACAGGTTCTCCAGTAGGGGCATACAGGCGGCGCCGAAGAACTCCTTGAGTGCCGCATAGTTTAGTGTCTCGAGGTAGCTCTCAAACGTGAAGCTTCGTATACGGCTCTTCGCGGCGAGTAGGAGGGGAAGAGCGGCCTTGAGAGCGGTGGAGCTCGGCCCCAAGAGGCAGACGTCGATGGGCACCCGTCCTGAGCGTTTCAAACAGAGTTTGACCCAGTTCGGGTTGTCCGTGAAGTCGATGGCTGTCCAGAATGGGGCTGTATTGAGAATGATCCCTCGCCAGCGCCGACATACGAGCATGAGGCCCGCCCACTGGCATTGATGGGCCTTGGAGGTGGTCACGAATCGGCGGCGGGGAGAGGAGAACGCGAAGTGGGCGACATATGTGAAGATCCCGAGGATGAGTTCGACGGGAAGATCATGCAGCGTAACGCGTACGATCCTCAGTGGCGCGGTAGCTGGCGCTAGCATGGTATGTTTATCGGCCCGACGGCGGACTTGGAGGGGTCTTGAACTGCCTTGATCGCAGATACCGGTCATTAGAAAACCTATCTCGATCTCCGGGAAAGCTCAGTTACCTTTCATGCCAGTGCAACGACCGGGAAGTGGAGGTTAGCGGTCAAGTTGTGATCTAGGTTTGGATCGCAGGCAGACCTGGAAGTGGCACAATGCGCGAGCGTCTGTGCAGTGCGTGTACAAATTGGGCAGGTGTCCTAGTACAGACTCTTGTCCTCACAATCGAAGTTAACACAAACAACATATCATGGACCGAGAAAAGTTCAGTTGATACGTTTCGGTGAGTAGCAACTTTACGCCTACCAATGACATGCCATACATCCAGGGCTCAACCCAAACTTGCAGACCATTGACTCTACAAAGCCTCTAGTCTGTGCGAGTACGGAATGATGTGCTTCGCTCAGTGGTCGCCGTTCCCAATCCTGGAACCAGAAGTGTATGTCCAGTTCACCAAATGCGACGCCAGCAGAGGCGCGCCCTCTCGCGCAGTCCAAAAGGGGTTCCAAGACCTCCAGTGACTCTTCCGCGTCGTTGCCGAACCGACCGTGGACGCTGAGCCGCGTCAAGAGGGGGCACCGGAGGGGCTCGAGCCGTTCCGACGCTTCTCGTTCCTCCCTTTTGTGGCATGATGGCCGGAGTGCGTGGATCAGTTGCACCAGGTTAAGCCGGAAATGGTCCGTAGGTAGGACGAGGATGCACAAACGCTCGAGTGAGGGGAACGCGTCGAGCACGCTCGTCCAAAAGGCGGCGGAGACAGCCTCGGAGCCCGTCCATCCGCTGCGCGCGGGAAGAGAGATCGCGACTTTGATGGTCAAGCTACGCACAGGCGCGACCGAGAGTGCCCGCACGAGCCCCCGCAGACGTGTCTCGAGATGTGCTGGTTGCATGCTGCCTGTGAAGGAGAAGCGTATATACCCGACGGGTTTTGTCGTGGAAGACGGCTTTCGAGTGGGCGGCGGTGAGCAGATGCGCGTTATCCAGTCATAGCCACCGGTGAGCTCCACCTCTGTCATGCGCTCTAGGACTGGTCGGAATGCGGGAAGGAGCGAGTCAGAGACCGTTTCTGCTGTAGAGTCTTCTTCCAGCATCCCCACACGGATGTCGACATTTGCGATATCCGCTGGAAACGACAGGTAGTCCAGGAGCATCGCAACATTTCCGGAGGATCCACCCACGGCGAGCGTGTGCAGGTTAGGCAGGTGTGCTCGTATCGCCAAGATTGCGGCGCCATTTCGGGCCTCCCCATGATCTTCGCGCGACTCGGCGGACGGTACGGGATATAGTACGAGCGTGAGGTAGGGCATATCGAGCTCCTGCAGCAACGGGTTCTGCGCAAGAACGTGTAGGAGGTGGACCATAGTATACGTCCCAGGCGGTTCGCCGGACAGATAGCCCGCAGACGACAGCTTCAGCACGCGCAGCGAGCGCCAAAAGTTCTTGGGGGGAGGCAGGATGACGTTGTCGATTGCCAACAACTCCAGACGAGGCGTTGTCGCTCGCTGCAGAGCAAAGTTGACTCGCCCGCCCCCATAGTTGTGCTTCGAATCCCTGAGCTGGCCGATCTCCAGGCGCTCGAGCGCCGGCAAGCCCGCCGTGAAGAACGGGCGCAGAATCTCGAACCGCTGCTTTTCCGTGCAGAGGAAGGCTGACAGCGACCGTATGCGACTGGCGTGGGGGACGATGAGCGCGAGCGCGTCTTCGTCGTCGCATCCCGGCCTGAATACCAGGAGGTCGAGCGTACATTCTCGCGCGCGCTCGAGACACAGAGAGACCCAGTCGAGGTTGCGGGTCGCGGCGATGTGCCGCCAGAAGATGGATGTGTCGATGATGAGAGTGCGCCATCGGCGGCAGACGAGCATGAGGTGGGCGATGCCTCTGATGTGGTGGATGTGATAGGCTGCGGCCGACCCGTTGTGGAGCTCTGCGACGAAGCTGAAGACCTGCACGAGGATCTCGGGTGGTAGGCCGTGTATGAACGCGGTTCCCAATGACGGCTGTGGGGCCGAGTTCTCGCCGTCACTGACGTCTACATGCCGGGATGCCAGAGGAGGCCACGTCCGAGTGCGGATCGGGGCCGGCAGCGTACCTCGGGGTGGCGACCACATCGGCGGAGGGGAGGGCGCACGAGGAGGATACGCCCAGAGACGATGCGAGAACCGGGACATCGCGGTGAGGGTGCGGTCGCGGACAGGCTGTGAAGTCGACGGCTGGCCGTTAGCCATCACTCGGGCTCACTTGGTGGTGCTGGTGGCGAGACGCGTAGTCTGTAGGCTGCCTAGAATCGGGGTGGCGCTATGAGGACAACAGTATCAGCGCGTACAGTGCGTATAGATGATGGATCAACACACAGGAGCATCCGCAGGTTCGATGGGGCGACGTTCAGCTGTGGTGGTGAGAGATTCGACCGCGGGATCCCGGATCAACATGAGGGTATTCATAACCGGTGCTTCGGCCGGTGAGCGTCGTCACCTGGACGACCCAATCGTCGACGTTACGCCGCCGCAACTCCTTCAAGTTGCCCCGCCCGCCATAGTCTCTGTCAACGCACTCCGGTTCCTGGTTCTTGCGTCCCCCGGTATGCAGTCCAACTTGCTGAGTCTTGCCTTTGCCTCCTTGGCCCCCACTTGCCAAGCCGTCGCTGTACGAGATTATACCCAGCATATGGAGAACCTCATGAAAAGGCGCAAGTCAGCTCCGACAGCATCGTCTCAGTAGCATCTGCATGTACCAAGAATCCGTACAATATAGTCTCCTATGGGGCGTCCGCTACGGAACAACACGTGTACTGTACCATTTCGACCTAATGTTCTCGTCACAGGTCACAGGGGGTCCTGAACTTTGTGTGTCACAGGTCACCGGGGGGTCTGAACTTTGGCGTCCCAGAATGTCACAAAGCGCATTAATAACTTTTCTAGCCCGAATTCAGGCTCCTGACAACGTTTTTCGGCCTCCTGGTGATCATATCTATCCATGTACACCTTCAGAACGATCACTGCATGATTTTTGCTACCACAACTTGAGTTTTTTGTTTCTTGGCTGCAAGATTGACTCAGTTCCCGCATTGGGGGCCGGAAGCGCCGAGATTACGCGCGAGAGCGCTCTCAGCAGCGTGCGCATCGGCGTCGAACAAGCCTCTCCTAGTGACCCCCTCGTCCTACTCATCTTTATGCACGTCCTGGACAATATCCAGTCCTGTCTGGGCGACGTCTGGGCCAGCTGGGTAGCCGTACCACAGAGCGCAACTCAGACAGCCTCGCAAATGTGCATATTTGCCGGCGTATAGTCACGGCAACGCTGCTCCAACTCACTCAAACTAGTCCATTTATTGGATTTCTCGCCCAAAAGTGCATATCCGGGGTCACAATTTGGTGCGAGGTTCAGGCGCCTAATGTCCTGTCTAAGGCTATTGAACTTTGCGTCCGTCACACGGGCCGCTGAACTGAACTTTGCGTCCGGTCACAGGTCACCAGGGGGTCTGAACTTTCCCGCCGGTGGTTCACCCATGTCACAGGTCACAATGGCTGAACATTAGGTCGAAATGGTACAGTAGTACTGGTTCTCCTTGCGGATCCATATCGCATGCCAGTCTTCACCGGCGTGCTGCTACCGGTCAGACGACGAGATTTGGAGATTGACGTTCACACTCACTCGCAAAACAAACGGCTACGGGTTTGCTCATACCCCAGTAGGCCGCTTACCGCTGGGCCGGTCGTGGGCGCGTATCGAGGTCCTCCAATGCTAGGCTGATGCTCTCGAGTTTTTCTAGCCAGAGCATGAATGCATGACTCGGACAGGCCGCTGTTCCACGTCGCACACTGGCGAACATATGATGTCAGGGCTACGATACAAGATGTGTACAAGCGTGTTCTGAAAGCTTTCCGGAGTCTGCGGGTCGATGTGCAATGCATCCTACTCCTCCTCGTCGAGCTCTTCGTAGTGCCGGAAAATGCCCAGACTGTACTTCTGCCTCTTCCCGCTCGCGATGTACTCCTTGACCCCCTTCTCGCCCTGGATGCGCTCATGCAGCTTGAACAAGTTTTCGTACTTCTTCGACTCCTTGAGCTTCGCCAGCCGCTTCGGGAACTGGAACAACAGCCCGTCGATCACTTGGAAGAGCACGAGATCCGCCGTCGTCGTCTGCGCGCCCAGAAGGTACGTCTGTCCGTCCTTGCTATCCTTCGTCGCGGGGTTCGTCGCGAGCACGCTCTCGAAGTAGTCGAAGAAGCGCGGGATGCGCGTCTCGCGGAACACCTTCGCCGCGCGCGCGGCCTCCTCCTTCTGCTCCTCGTAGTACAGCGACGTCGCGACCGGGTGGTGCACGTTGTGCGTCTCGTCCTGCAGGTCGAGCGCGGTCATCACGAGCTGGTTCACGACCGCGCGCTCCTCCTCCGCCTTCTCGAGCGCGTCCGCGTCGAGCGCGTGCATCGCCTCGCGCGCCTCCGCCCCGTGCGTGTTCAGCTTGTTCCCGTGCACGCCCGCGAGCCCGCAGCGCGGCGCGATGTGGTTGAGGATGTTCGCGGTCTGGGAGAGGACGCGCCCGGAGGGAAGCTGCAGCGCGGGCGGCGCGAAGTGCGGGGGCGTGCCGACTTTGGTGGAGAGCGTGGCCATGAGGTCCGACGACCGCTCGGTGTATGAGATGCCTGCGTACTCGAGCGCGAGCCGAACGTATTCGCCGCGCCCAGGGATTCCAGGCCACTAGGAATCGAGGTGGTATCAGCACCCTGTCATTGCGGATTACTCGGGCGGTGCGGCGAAGAGATATGCAACGGATGATAAGCCATGTGGATCTGCCTGTCCCAGACCTTCCGTAACCCATGCACGTCGAGATAGGAGACCTTGCAGTTGATCCCTAGCATCTTGAAGACTTGTCTTGCGTTGCATATCCTCCGGGCTCCAAGATGGAGGACGCGAAGCTACTCACGTAGTAAAGGACGTATTCGTCGGTGCGTTGCTTCTTGGGTGCGCTCATCGTGTGGACAGGTCGAGCGGTGTTTCGATGTCTAGCGTATGTGTTCCTTGCTGCAAAGCAACGTGCGCTCGCAGTAGCGGTGGTGGTGGAAAGACGGGCGAAGACGGGCATACGGCTTCCAGACCTGCGTCGCTCTTATAGCGATCGACGGACGTAGCACATGACGTCGATGGGAAAGCCAGGTAAATATGTACTGCCGTCGCGGGCGGTCGCGGCCACCGCAGCGATGAATTGAAGCCAGAGGGAGTCACCCACTCACCCACAGCGAATGCCGATACTGTCATGCCGAGCGGCGGAACCGGTTCATATGACGAGTACTTGGCGGAAAGGTGGACTGCCCCGTGCGTGCAAGCTTGACAGGATGAAGCCAATGATTCGTAAGCCACAGTGCGAGCGGCGCAGTCGAGTATTGTCTATGGACGACATCGTTACACGGGTGCGAAGTCGCCGTCGGATCGAGCGAGCAGCCAGCTGCGGACTCTCACTGGCGTCGTGCGGCATTTGCCGGGAGAAGTGAGAATGTTGTGGCGCTACTCAGCACTGCTTACTCACGGACCACGACCATCGAACCTCGCAGCAGAAGTGGAGGTAAGGCATACAACTACCGCCAGTGGATACCATACTTAACGAACTTCCGTCTGCGCAGAATTTTACACTGGTACTAGGACTCGAAACAGTTCGGTTCATCGTCATACACAGTGTCGCCTGGCATGCCTACCGCAACCTCCGTGTACGATAGACCCCTCAAGCAGCAGGACAGACAGCGTACCATCACCCAAATCCTAGTCACCGCGTCTGGCACAATCAATACCACAGTGGACGAGCCCAACGTCTTCCACTGGCAGCTGTATCTCTTGCTCGACGAGACATCGTCGGACATCGCCACCGATCAAGACGCTCCCACCCTCACGCGATCCGTTCTCGTCGACATGATCCCCGCCAACCCTCCTACAGGCACGATGTACCTTTCCAGCCTTCCCACGCGAGGACTTGACGCGCAGCCCAAGATCGAGCTCGCGCTCAGTACTTCTGGGACGCCATCGCCCACCGTGCAGCAGCTCGTCGAGCTGTTCCTCGAGAAGGGAATGGACCGCTACAAGTTCGACCAGAGCGGGTCCGGGTGCCTCTACTGGATCATGACAGGGATCCAACACCTCGAGGACGCGGGGCTGCTCGAACACGGGGCGGGCGACAAGCTTCGTGCGTTCCACCGCGAGCAGGTCGACGCGCACCCTGAGAGGCACCCGATGCCCATCAGACGGGGTGAATTCTACTGGTGCGTTGCTTTCACCTGTGTTTGTTGCGCGTGCTGACCAATGATTCTAAGAGGATCTGCTGAATGCCTGCCATCGCAGGTTTGGCACCAGTACGGAGTCAGCAGCTGTGCGAGCATCTCAGTATCCGATCGACGTATTCGTGCGCAGCAAGCCGCAGAGCGACTTCATATTGTAGTATGCTTTCGTATTCTTGCCATTTCCTCAGCTTATGCGCACATCCTCAAACAATCCGAAGTCCTGTTGGTGTGTGTTTACCGCACGTTCATCGCACGAGTCGCGCATGTGGCTTGCTGGCGCTTCCCTCGGGCTGGTCGTCCGGCTATGTTCATCTACGACAAGTTCAATCGAGGCCTAGTAGGAACAGAATCCTCGGTGTGCCTCGATGCACCGCGGCAACAACTCGAGTGACCAGACGAGGCACCCCGCGCAGTTCGTGGGAAACTCCCAAAGCGGTCCTTGTTCTCAGTACTCAGTAATCACCTTCGACCCCGACGGTCCCGATTCGGAACCACCATGCTGGCTCGCTACCCTGCCCCTTCTCGTCTCTGCAGTCGACATATATAATCTATCTCAGTCAACAGACGATTTCTGAAAATGCTGCCTGAAACACACCAAGCCCATGCAACTCGAAGCTACAGCGGACCCGTCATGTGTTCGGATCCACCCACAAGCCCTGAAAGATGCTAGTGTGGGTGCCGGGCTTGAGGACGATCCACTAAGGCTCGGTATCGGTGGCTCGTCTACAACGAATTCCTTGCTGTCTCCGGCGACAGCTGATCCACAACATACGCACAGCATATGCACCGGCACGAATCGCTAAGTGTTGCAACACTTTCTGGGGCCGGGAAACCTGCAGAATATGGAGGCTATTTCGAGGCTTATAAGCTCTCCGACGATATCATGACCAACAAACACTGCCAGCTGCGATGTACACCCCAAGCACGATGCTCCTACCCGCGCTGTGTCTCTCCGCTCTGCTTGCAGCGTCCGATGCCGCGTCCTCCGTCATTCATCTCGAGATCGACGTATCAGAGGGGCTTCTACACGATCACGATATCGACGCGACTGTCCGAGGCAGCAACCCTCGACCTCCCACATTCCACCACCACTGGCAGCGTCCCGATGGAGTTGACAACAGGACCACGTCGACTCTAGTAGCCATGGCTCCGAAACTCGAAGACTGCGGCGACATCTGGCATGCGGAAACGTCCATCCGGTTGGCTATCGAGGCAGCCCGCGAGTACAATACGGCCGCGCTGGAGTGAGTGACATCGCCGTTGCTTACTACCGGGCCACTGTTCAGATCTCACTGACCCGTCCCGTCCCTCAGGTATGTCACCACCCGAGGCACGGACTCCGAACAGTACCAGCAGTGGTTCGGCGAATCGGACCGTACGCGGCACATCGTGGTGCTCACCCGCTTTTCGCTCGTCGACAGCTACGAGCTCGAGGAGTGGACGTACAGGTGCCACAAGTCATGCCCCAGCACGAAGGAGACCGAGAGGGCGGCCGCCTTTGTGGACGAGGACAAGTAGGCCGCATTGCGCTTCTACGAAGCGTGTTCACGGTCACGGTGTGGAGCTGATGCTCAATCCTTCACTATGCGACCCATAGGTTCGGGATCGTCCACCTGTGCCCGGCCTGGTTCGAGCTGCCGGAGGCGTTCCGTGGCATAGTCCTGATCCATGAGGTGCGTATCATCCTTGGCGGTTCCGCACTACACACATTCAGGGGGCTGTCAACATTCGGAAACTGATATATCCTGCTGGTAGGCGACTCACTTCGAACATAGCGGCATACCTGGCACGAGAGACCACAGGCACGAAGTCGAAGACGCCCTGTGGCTCGCGAAGCACAAGCCGGATGAAGCGGTCTGGAACGCGGCCAACTACGACCTGTTCGCCGATAGCATCCGCGGGGGGCTCTGGGCGGTGCAAGACGGCATGTACGGGGCTGACGAAGGGAAGAGCCGTGTCAGAGTTGCCGCGCAGAAGGTGCTCGCGTGATGACAACTGTACCTCTCCGTGCTCTAGGTGGCATTAGTAGAACACGTACGTGACGGTTGACCCCCGCCGGTTAATTAACAATGCCCCTCCATGTAGCAGATCACATTCAGTACATTGTGTCACGCAGGATACATTTACCGTCCGGCCGTTCAGCAAATACACGACCGGCAGCCTGCGCTGGACCCTACCTTACACGCGAAGCGCCTTACGCTGCTCCTCGCCTGCGCCAAGAACGCGCGATGCGCCTCCTCCAGCGACTGCGCGCTATCGCGATGCCAGAAATGCACGTCCAAGTCCTCGACTCGCGCCGCGGCGCGCGCACGCGTGTCAACGCACTCCGCGAGAGCCTGTAGCACCGCGCAGGACCCCGAGGCAAGCCACCCGAACTCGCCGTGGATGCTGAGCCGCGTCAGGAGCGGGCATCGCACGGCTCCGAGGTCTTCCTGCTCGTCCCCTCCGCGAGGATGCTGTGACGCGGGCTGGAGCGCACAGAGGAGCTCTATCAGGTCGATCCCGACGTCAGGATGTACGACGGCCTGGACGACGATGTGCAGACGTTCCACGGACGAGAATGCATCGAAGACGCCTGCCCAGAACGCCGCCGCCGCCGTCTCGCCGGGGGTGGCACTGGGGACTCGCCGTGTGATGGAAACCTTGACCATCAGGATGCGCACCGGGACGGATGACATCGCCCGGGTGAACGCACGGATCCGCGGCTCCAGGTTCGATGCCGCATCGGCGTCCTCCAAAGATAAGCGCAGCCGCTCCTCGTATACCGCCCGTCGTGCGGGCCATGGCTGCTTGGGGGAGTACAAACGCGCCTGGCCTTCCTGGTCGCCGGCGAGGACGACGTCTAACATGCGCTCGAGGAGGGGCCGGCAGTGTGAGAGGAGGAAGCGCGCGAAGGCCTCTTCCGTCGGATCGTCCGTAGACGCACGACGGATGCGCACGTCGACATTCGGGATGTCCGCCGGGACGTCTAGATGCTGCATCATGGTGGAAACAAACCAGAGCGTTCCCTGGAGAGCGAGAGTCCGCAGGCGACCGAGTGACATCTTCGGGAGCGGTACGTGCGTTGGCTTTGCGTGGGCGGGCGTGTGCGGGGCCTGTTGGAGGTGACAGTAGAAGAGCAGCGAGAGCTCCTGCAGCGACGGGTTATGGGCGATCACATACATCAGGTGAGAGAGAGAACATGTACACGGCTCGCGGGGCTGGATGATATCTGACACTTTGAGCACGCGCAACGAGCGCCAAGAAGAGCCTGAGGACGGCACCGCGACCCTCCCGACGAACAGCCACGGGAGGCATGCCGTCGTCGCCGGATCGTCCGCCCACCGCACCGTCTCCCACGGAATTGTCGGCGGGACTGGTCTCCAGTATCTGAAGCCTCCGAGGGGCGCAAGCTCGAGGGTCTCCAACGCCGGCATCCCCGCGTCGAAGAGTGGGCGGAGCATCTGATACTCGTCCCTGTACACGGAGAGGTGCGCGAAGATGGACCGTATGCGTCGCGCGTGCGGCAAGATGAGGGCCAGAGCGCCGGCGTCGGCGCAGAACGGCGTGATCACCTCGAGATCGAGCGTGCAGTCGCCGGATCGCTTTAGGCAGAGCGTGAGCCAGGGAAGGTCGGGGGCGGCGGATATGTGCCGCCAGAATGCGGACGTGTGGAGGATGAGGGTGCGCCATTGCGAGCAGACGGACGTGAGCTTGGCGATCTCCCAGATCAGAGGGGTATCTCCGCGGCATGGACGGTCCTCGTAGAGAGTGAATATGTGTAGGAGAATTTCTGGAGGAAGTGTGTGTATGGTCTTGTGCTGCGTCTGTGGGCTCTCTTTGAGATCATTGGTGTCGGCTGCCATGACCAGAGAGGGTACTGTTGGCAAAGAGATGTGTCGGATTCGGACCTTGAAGGGAAGAGATCTGGGGGAAAATGGTTGCACGGGGGGTGGCGCGGGTGCACGAGGAGGGTACTCCCATAGCCGGCCCGCGAGTCGTGACATAGCTGTGAGGTTGCTATCCCGGTAAAGGGGATGATATACGTAAAGTCTGTTGTACATTGTGGTAGTTTAGGGCCACCGTAGATCACACTGATGAGCTGTCCGGAAAGGAGTCAAGTCAATGGAGTCAACTGACAAGAACAGCCTGCACTCACGACGTGTGGGTCCGAGTAGGATGTCGCACGGCGTTCACGATTGCCAGAGAGCTCGCGTCATAGGCAGGCAGAGGCTTCGTTGCAGCTCAGGTTGGGTCTACTACTGATCACCTTGGGCTGGCGCAAAAAAAAATAGTCAACGCGAGGCAAAACAGCGGCGGAGTGACAATTCGAAGGTCAAGGTAGACAAGTTTGAAGTTGTCCAATAACACCGCGGGTGATCATGATCGTCAGAAACAATCGAGATCCAACCCTAACCTCGCTTCCCTTATCACCCGCCTTCTGCGATACCGGCTCGGGAGTCCAAAACCTCACGAAGTTGCACATACATCATATATACTGCCCGTGCCCAACAGATCAACTGCTTTGCGGGCCGCCAACTCGTATGATAGATAGTACAACGTCAAATTTATTAGCCGTTATACATAAATACATACAATATGCCGTGGTACCAGCGCATAACCGTTCCGACTTTGGGAGTATACTCGACAAGCCACCGGAGGAAGGGCCGCCAGGACACCACGCGAGATGAGCGGAGGTTGAACGGGACTGCGAGCACGAACAGAAGTCGCCGGCCGCCGACACCCCTACAACGTTCGGCGACGGATTCGCGGAGATAGAACCGTCCTGCTTGCGCGGATGTCTTGTGCCAGGAGCTGTCACGGCCTTCTTCTCGTCTTCCAACGAAGTTCAAGTGCGCGTCAGGTCACAGTAGAATGTCCCTCTGTTAAAGGGTCAGGGCCTGGAGCGGTAGCCGTATGCCACCCGGTCCTTTACGCCTCTTCCTGCTCGGACGGTGGTGTCCCGGCGCGCCTCATGTAATGGTCTTCTGGCAGACCCAAAACAGTGTGAGGGAGGTAAAGTAGCCACGTTGAGGAGAGCCCCTGATGTCCTTCGCAATGTGGGTGATATGGAGGCGGCCGAGCATGGACGCGTGCGGCCAGGGCCTTTGCCGCGTCGCCCGGGAGGCTGAGTGCGGGCCGATGAGTGGGCAACGAGCCTTGTTAGCTACAGTCAATGGCGACATCATCAGAACCAATGATTAGGGGTCTGGACCCCGGATATTGTACTCACCGCTGTGAGAAATGCCTCCCATGCGATTCTCCGGCTTGCGATGAGAGAGGCCAACATTCAAGTTGGGCCTTGACCGGCCCCGCCGGCGACCTGCCGTACAGCGCGAGCGGATGCGGGTCCGGCGTCCTACGTGGCTAGAAAGCGTTGGACCCAGCGCGTCCGCACAGACTGTCCACGCAAAGCACAGTCCGTGTCAGTAGCATGTCACAGACAGTAGCAAGAAAAACGCGTACTACGCATTGCCCGTGCAGCATCCCGGGCGGCTGCCGACCTGCACCGGTAGCCACCGATCGCTCTCCGCCGCGCCCGAGGATTTCGCACGCCCGCACGCACACAGACGGTGGAATGGTCAAGCTCGTACGATGAACCGGAGGTGATCGCTTTGGCTTCCACGAGGGTTGCGTCGCTCGCAGTGAGCAGTAGAGTAGGATTATGTGGCGGAAATGAGAGGGTGGCGGGGGATGCGGCCAGTCCATGATGTAGGGTGCTGGCGCTGATGCTTTGGGAGTGGCTTCAAGTACGCGACGAGGGAGGTGAGAGGGTGGGTACCTCCTCGGTAAGACCCTCGAGGCTTTATATACCTCTTCGGCGATAGATCTCGGCACCCGACATCCTGGGTCCGGCGCACAATGCGCGCATAGACTGGGAGTCCGGTCGAGCCAAGGCGACAGGGTTATGGTGCTCCATTGTGCGGACGAAACTCCGATGAGGAAAAGGGCGCCATCGCGAGGCTATTGTCGCGGACCTATAGTTATGGTGGACCGCGTCTGTCCCAGTGGAACGGAGGACATTCGGCATCTGCGTGGCATCCGAGAGGAAGCACCAGGAATAGAGCCGGGCCAGCCTGGGAGGGGGTTGGGTTGGGCAAGTATGCAGCTGGCCATTGCAGGACTGCCAAAGACACAGCGCAACTACCGAGCGCAACCCACTGTGGCAGACGGGAGACGATGGGGAGAAAGCCTGTTGAAGGGCCGGATCAGGTGCATAATTCGCTGAGTAGCGGAAGGACATACCTGGCAGAGGTTGAGATCAGCGTGAGCCAAAATCCAGCGTCGACTGGAACCAGCCACGCAGGCCAAAATTCACACCACAGATCAAACCCAAACAAAGCAGCTTATCGCGCGCCCTAGCGGGTCGCGGAGCATACACTGAGACCAATCACCGACACTGGATGACTGGGTGATAATCCGCTCGATTGATACCGTAGAGGAGACAGGAGAGATGAGAATAGGAATCGTACAATACAAGTGCGGACCGGATACTCGCGCGGCCGCACGACACAGACACTGAGACAGAGATACAACAACGTCCGTCCCCTCCCACAACCACTGCGCGAAGGCGCAAGTGGTATACAACCACAATGGACGTCGATGAACGACGCGTGGGTACGCCAGTCGGTATATGAGGGCGCTTACTTCGCACCCGCGCTCGAGAACTGTAAAGGGTACTTAGCAAAGGGCGAAGGACATGGTCATGATCAATGCACACCTTCGTGACCGACTTCGTGCCCTCGGAAATGGCGTGCTTCGCGAGCTCACCAGGGAGGATCAGCCGCACGGCCGTCTGGATTTCGCGCGACGAGATCGTCGACTTCTTCGAGTACGACGCAAGCTCTGCAAACCACGGTCAAGATCTGAGACAAGCACAAGTGGACAAGGAGTATACGCACTCGATGCTTCGGTCGCGATACGCTCGAAGATGTCGTTGACAAACGAGTTGAGGATGGCCATCGCCTTGTTGGAGATACCAGTGTCAGGATGCACTTGCTTGAGAACTGAACGCGCCTCATAGTCAGTCAAACTGTCTCCAACCTGAGACATACGCCTCTCCTACTTGCCGAGACCAGCAAACAGGAGACACGGAAGAGACAACGGTGACTCACCCTTGTAGATGTAGGAGGAGTAGGTCTCCTTGCGACCCTTCCTGCGCTTCTTCTTGTCGCCGTCAGCGGCTGCGCCAGAAGCCTTCGCGGTCTTCTTCGCCGCCTTCGCGCCACCCTCGCTGGTGGTCTTTGCAGGCGCCTTCGACGCGGTCGAGGCGGGGGCCTTTCCGGCAGTGGACGCGGGCTTGGGGGCCATTGCTATCTGAAGTTGCTGTGGGGTGTTGGAGTTCGTTCGAGTCGCGTTCACAAGCGTGAAACGTGTGTTCGGCGCGTGAGGCGGTGGAGGAGGGTGGTAGAGGTAAAAATGGGCGAAGGCGCGGGGCGGCGGGGTGGTGGTTGCGGCTGAAGGTCCAGAGGATGCTCGCGCGGTGGGCGTGTCGCTTATAAACTGGCGCCATGGCTGTGTGGCCGTGTTTGGGCACGCGCGCGCGACGCGTGTCACGTGCGGGCGCGTTGTTGAACGCCGATCAACAGCGCGCCGCGGTAACGTGAGCCGCGCTTTGTCGCGTTGGCGCGGTATAAAGCCAGGGCCCGCCCGGGTGGGAGCTCCTTTACATTCCCCCTCCTGCCCTTTGCCCGTCTTCCCGCCAAACGCTTGGGTCGTATCATTTGAGCTTTGTGAGTGAGATGTTTGGTCTTGTGTTGTTGTTGGAGTCGTACTTATACCAACTGCTCTGACTCTGCTCTGTCTCAGACATCGCTCACACTCTCAACCCACCACCACCCACTCTCCCCCACCCACGCTCAATTCATCAAACATGTCTGGCAAGGGCAGCGGCAAGGCCAAGTCTGGCGGCAAGGCGTCTGCGGATGCGGGCAAGTCTCAGTCTCGTTCCGCGAAGGCGGGGCTCCAGTTCCCTGTCGGTCGTGTCCACCGTCTCCTCAAGAAAGGCAACTATGCACAACGTGTTGGTGCCGGTGCACCAGGTGGGACCCTCTCGAACCATCCATCCCTTATTTGTGCTTACGTTCTGGTGCGCAGTCTACCTCGCAGCGGTCCTCGAATACCTTGCTGCCGAGATTCTCGAGCTCGCGGGCAACGCCGCGCGTGACAACAAGAAGCAACGTATCGTGCCCCGGCATCTGCAACTCGCCATCCGGAACGACGAGGAGTGCGTCTCTTTCCCCTCTTCTCTTCCTTGCTTCCGCTCCCGTTGACTTCCTTTCTCATGACGGCGCGCTAACCAATCTCGGCACAGGCTGAACAAGCTCCTGGGCGACGTCGTGATCTCGCAGGGCGGCGTGGTGCCGTTCATTAACCCCGAGGTGAGACCGCACCCGCTGTATTGTTTGCCTTCGTGCACATGGACTGACGCATGTTTCTCGTGCTTCAGCTGCTGCCGAGCAAGACGCAGAAGGGCCGAAAGAGCGACGCGTCGCAGGAAGTCTGAGCGCGCTCTTAGACGTTTTCCTCTCGCTGTTGTTTCTGGTTCGGGTGCTTCGTGTACGAGTAGCGTGTATATGGTAGTGTATGTTAGTTGATCCGTTGCGACATACTCTTCAGTTGAAGTATGTCGGTAAATGTCTGTCCAACCCATGACCTTGTCTCGCGAGCGACGAACGAAGGACTTCGGAGGAGTCTTCAGGTCGCAAGTCTTTGAAGCTCACAAGTGAGAGACACAGCCCGTCGGAGCAAGCGAGAGTCAGAGGGCGCGGCGACACGGACGGCGACATTCATAACGTGAAGTTCGACGAATGGTCGTGTCGGCAGAAGAGATGAGCGAGATATGACGTCAAGCGACATTAGAGGGTGCTGATGGCTGAAAAGGGGTCCCGACGCGCTGCGCAGCGTCCACGACGCCCGCACGTGTGTTTCAGAGTGGGCTCGGGACGTGCAAGCCTGTGCGCAGGGCGGCCGGGAAGCTGTCGGGGTGACATGCGCCAGGGCGGGCGTCGGGAGGGAGAGGCGGGGAACGTTTAGGGTTGTGAGGGGGTAAGGGGTGACGTCATTGCACGTGGGGGTAAAAGATGCAGCGGCGGGGGAGGTGGAGCGGGAGCGCTGAGCAGTGGACGGGGTCCATATCCGGACGCCCTCCTCTCCTGCTTTTCGTCCTGATCACCTCAAGGGCAAGTGCACGTCTGCTGCACACACCCATCCATCCCTGCACATCCCCCGCCACCCTGGACACGACGCCGGACGCTGCCAGCACGGCGCACACGAGCACCACGAACTCCTCGGACGGCGCGCACGCGGACGATCGCGCGACACACGGAGCGTCCCTGGCGGACTCAGCAGAGTTCCTCCAGTCAGACTAAGACCAGCATATCGGCCAGGCGGGACTCGCCCCGGTGCGTAGTCCTGCACGTATCGATCTCCAAATGGCAGGCCCCGCGATGGCAGCCCACTCGGTGCGTCTCTCTCTCCTCCGCCCGACCAGGCTCGCCGTCGTCGCGACGAGCTGACGTTCTCTCCCTGCGTTCGATCCCCACGCACGCCGCTATATCCGCCCGGTCCAATCATTCCTCCCCACTGCCGCAATCGCGCCCTTGCGTCCGCCAGCTGCCAGACTCGCCCGCCCTCGCCCTCCCTCCACACCCCTCCTCCCACCAGCACCAGACGCAACCTCCTTCATCCGCGCAGCCCCCCGCAATCCCCCTTCCTCCACACCCGCACTCCCATGCACACTCGCACTCTCCCAGCCTAAATAACACACCATCGCCCGCCCACGGGGCTACCCACTCCCGCTCTTCCCCACATACCACGACGCATCCCTCTTCCTCCACTTCGCCTGGAGAGAGCAACACCGGGTCTGCACCGGGAACAGACCCGTCGCCATCAACCGCTGCACGCCCGTCCGCAGCCGGCTCGGGCCCCACAAACGACGATATCGAAGCCGTCATCCAGATGGCCATGGCCTCATCAAATTCACCCCGCACGTCGAATCCACCGAGGGACACGCGCACACAGCTCTTCGTAGGCAACGTGAGTCTTCCTACATCTCTCTTCTTTCTCCTTCTTCCATTGCGTCTGCACTTCCTTGCTTCCCGCCCGCGGTATGTGCGCTCGTCGTCCCGAGGCGACACGTCCGGCGGCTACGCGATCGTTCATCTCCACGCCCTCTCTGTCATGGGTTGTACCGTACTACGGCGCGTGGATCGATGGCAACAGTCAAGTGGGGTAGACGGAGGCGAGCGGGAACCGACGCTTCCTGCGGTGGGGTGAGGATCACTTCGCCAGCGTTAGCGTCTCATCGCTGCTGCGCACGTCTTCATGTTGCGTCTCTGCAGCGCGAAGATGGCTGGAGTACGATGTGGCGCGTCCTTGCGCTCTTTTTTGAGGTGGCTACAGTTTTGCATACTCTGGGGTAGCAGACGGCTTCCTGCCAAGATGCGTAACGGTGGCGGTGTTGCTGCTAGAACGTCTATCTGAGATGCAGTCAGTGATGGTCCGAACTACGCACTGTGTGGGTTATTTCCAGCGACTACACGCAGAAGTAAACCCGATGCGAGTCCGTTATTTTTCATGACCAAAGAATATACCAGCGTACGGCAGTACTTCCTACCTTTCTTCCTGCTTTCTTCGCCGGCTTTGTACTTTGCCTTAAGGACGTCTCACTGACCAGACCCGTCACAGCTGCCATACCGCGTGCGTTGGCAAGACCTGAAAGACCTCTTCCGGCGCGCGGGCACAGTCCTGCGCGCAGACGTGTCCCTCGGCCCCGACAACCGCTCGCGCGGGTACGGCACCGTGCTGCTCGCGACCGCTGAGGACGCGGGACGCGCCGTCGACATGTTCAACGGCTACACCTGGCAGACGCGCACGCTCGAAGTCCGCCCCGACCGCATGGGCGAGGAGCTCAACATGCCGGGCGTACCTCCCGCAGCGGCGCCGTACGTCGGCATGGGCGTCGGCCCCGTCGGCGGCCTGGGCGCGAACTTGGGGGTGTTTGGCACGCCGCTGTTGGGCAGTTTGTCGCCTGCCATTGCGTCGTTGAGTGGGGCGGGTACGCCTGCGTCGGCGGTGGCCGGCGCTTCAGGACTAGCGTCGCCTGCACCAACTCTCGCAAGATTCGCTGGACTATCGCCGTTTGGTGCCGGTGCGTCCCTTGTCGACGACGACGGTCCTGGGTCAAGACCCGGCACGACGGGCGGACAGGCGAGCAGAAACCTGTTTGTGGGTAACGTGAGTGCATTCATGCGCATATATTGACCTGGTATCCAAGCTTACGGTGGTTGTCATTGGTAGCTGCCGTTCCACATCCAATGGCAAGACCTGAAGGACCTGTTTCGCCAAGCCGGCGCGGTGCAGCGTGCAGACGTTGCGCTCGGCGCAGACGGCCGGTCAAGAGGCTTCGGGACCGTGAGCTTCTCGAACGAGGCGGACGCCGAGCGGGCGGTGAGGATGTTCAACGGGTGAGTGCGCATTTGTTGAGCATGGCGGTCTTGTCCGAGGGCGTTTGAGGGCACTCGGGGTGGATTCACCCTCGGTATTTGAGGCGAGGGCTCGCGCGCACGGTATATCATGGATCCGCGCCCAACGACGTCATGCGGTCTGGACCGCCCGCGGGGCTGGCGCTGCATAGCGTCGTAATACTTGGATCGCGATCTGGATGGGAGAAAGCCTCCGTGTTTTTCTCGGCATGTCGACTCAGCGAACCTACCGCCGTCCCCGATGCTGGGCACCGTGCTCCCTTTCGAGCATATCCATCCTATCAGCGTGTGCCCTCCGCCCGTTCGGAGGAAGCCTCGCGAGCCTATGCACGCCTTCCGTTTAGTATACAGCTTGTGTAACCGTCGCTGACTCTAGTCTCTGTAAAGGTATGAGTACAACGGCCGGCCGCTCAAGGTGCACTTCGACAAGTTTGCCGCGCCCGCGGGCTCATCCGCGCCGCTCGTCGGGCCCGGGGCGTCGTCGACCCCACACTCGCCCGCGACGTTCGCATTTTCGCCCTCCCCGTTCGGCTCGCCGTACGGCCAGCAGCAGCAGCAGCAGCAGGGCCCCGGGCAGCCGCTGCTCTCGCGCACGTCGTCGCTCGCGCAGCAGCTCCTCCAGCAGCAGCTCGAGCACGGGCGCGGGGGCTCCCCGGCGTCGCTCCTCGCCGCGTCGAGGCGGCCGAGCGGGCAGCTGTACGGGTTCGGCGGCGCGGGTGCGGGTGGAGGGGCGGGGACGTTTGACGATAATGGGGACGCGGAGAGTCTGTCGCAGCAGCTGGCGCAGAAGCTCGCGCTCGCGTCCTCTCCTATCGTGCCTCAGTCTCCGACCACGCTCGCGCAGCAGCAGCAAGCCCTCCAACAGCAACAGCAGCAGCAGTACGCCCGGCAGCAGTCGCAGCAGCAACAGCAGCCGCCGTCGCATATCCCGATCCCGCCGGCGATCCAGTCGCCGTACACGTTCGACTTCCTGCACTCGAGGCCGACAACGCCGTACGATGTGTATGATCTGGGGACGTACCAGCGCATGAACATGGACCAGGCGTACTTCCAGCAGCAGTTCCAGCAGCAGCAGGCACAACAGCAACAGCAACAGCAGCAGCAGGAACAGTCTAGCGCTGCTTTCGGGGCGAGTACGGACCCGTCACCGCCGACGTCGTTGGAACAGCAGAGACGCGACAGCGCCGTGGCGTCGGCCTCTCCCTCGACGTCGTTGGCAGCGGGCCAGCCACAAAGCGGCCAGTCGACGCAGTCGAAACAGCCCACGTCGCCGACTTCGTCGAGATCACACACGACGCCTCAGCAGCACCCCGCACACCCAGGGCCCATCGCACTCCCCCCGCCGCCCCCGGTGACGGCGTTCCCCGTGCCGCCTCCGCACACGCTCTCGCCGCAGTACGCGTCGCCGCACATGCACCAAGGCCACCCGATGAGCCCGATGCACCACCCGCTCATGGGCATGGGCATGCCGATGATGACCCCGCACGGGCTGCCGCCGATCACGCCGAGCATGCCCTCCTTCACGTTCCTCCCGCAGCCGTCCCCGGGGCTGCCGTCGCCCGCGGCGGTCGAGCCGGGCGAGCGCCATGGGGCGCACGCGCACGCGCACGCAGCGGCCATGCACGGGCACATGCAGCATGTCATGACGCCGTTCTCGCCGTTCTCGCCCGGGGTGACGATGTCGCCCGGCGCGTTCTGGGGGCGGCCCGGCTCGGGCGCGAACCCGTTCATCAACGCCGCGGTCGGCGCGCCCGTGCGCCAGGGCCAGCACACGTACTACACCGCGTACCCGCAGCAGCAGATGCCGCCACACCTCCAGCAGGAGCAGCAGCAACAACAACAGCAACAAGGGGAGTCGCAGCCGGGCGAGCAGGAGGGGCGCCCGCCAGACGGGTACTTCCCGCCCGTCGCGGTGTCGGTCGCGATGGCGCAGGGCGGCGCGGTCGCGCGCGAGGAGCCCGCGGGGTATTTCCCGTGGGTGCCGCCGTCCGGCGACGGGCACGCGCAGCGCGAGCTGCGGACGAGCGGGCTCGCGAACGAGATCCTGCGGGACGACAGCGCGAGCGCGAACGCTGCCGCGGCAGCGGCGGCGCCCGGGGCGGACACGAAGACGAGTCCGAGCAGCGTGAGCGACACGACGGCCGGGACGGGGACGACGGCGGGCGCGGAGAGCTCGCGCGGGACGTCGTGGCACACGGACTCGGAGGGCGCGGTCGACGACGCGGACGCGGCGGAGGGGTCGCCGCTCGCGAACGGGCTCGGGGCGCACGGACACGGGAATGGGAATGGAAACGGGAGCGGGAGCGGGAAGCCGAGGGCGTACTCGGCGGAGACGGGCGCGAGCTCGGGGACCGAGCGCGGGCTGCAGCGCGCGGACTCCGACCCGGTGCGGAAGGCGCTCGCGGAGCAGGGCGTGCAGTGAGGCTTGCCGCTTCCTGACACACACGGTCCGTCTCCTCGTCTTGGGAGGATGGATGGGGCTCGATGAAGAAAGAGGTTTGGGGCGAGATGGGGACGGCGGTGCCCCTTGCACACTTGCACAGTCTACACGGTCTTGGTTGGTCGGTCGGTCGCGCTGTGAGATCTGTTTGTCTGTCTGTCTGTCGAATTGGGATGTAGAGGCGTGCGCACGGTCATGGGTCTGGTCCGGTAACAAGTATCTTATTCATTCCCCCTAGGTGTCGTATATACCACCAAGTACTGTCGTCGAAGTATGATATGCAATGGCTGTTGTTACTTTACGCTGCGCTTTGGTGTGTCTTGCGAGGTCTATTGAACTGCCAACCACAGTGAGTACTCGTGAAAGGCACCGGTCAACTACCGCAGTTTTCACATAGTACAGTCTGTGGCTGAAGCCTCTTCTCCACGATAGCTCGTGTTCATACTGCGGGCAACATATCATACTGGTTATTGGCGTATGCAAAGGGTAGGGCTCTGCAGGTACGCGCATAATTTACCGTGGATTTCAGATGCGCGGACGAATACATGGGCGCCGAAATTGTAATTTGTGGGTGACCTGCGTCGCCCTCAGCAGAGGTTCCTGGTTCCAGCCTACGCTCTCCCACCATCATGACCATGACTGCTCGTCCTGCGTCTCCGTTTCCAGTGCTCACTAGCTACGGGCGATACACTCTGGAATTTGTCGCGGTATGTTACTATCGTCCTACACCTCCTGAGGAGGTTGGATCTCGTGCATGGCAATTCATGCACTTGTGATGCGCAAACTGTTGTCCGTATCATACGGCACGTCGGCTGTGGGTAATATGGACGTTCAGCAGACGCGCCGTATGATGTGCGATGAACCTCTGCAGGTGCATTGGACTGTGTCCTTGTGCAAACACTGTTGCTCTGATTTCGCGTCCAAGTTCTCAGGGCGCTCTGACAAGCGCAATGTTATCATTAACCTTTTCATCAAGTATGTCTTGTGGTCCATATCCTGGAAGAGAACTGGCTGACGCGAAGTTTTACAACAGACCTTACACTATAGTTGTGATGCGCCAGTAGTCATGGCCTCTATGGACCACAGGCCGTAGTCTCTCCGTATCCATCGTCCCCAGTAATTGTGCCAAGCCACAACACCGCGCCACTCCATTGTCGTGCCCGAGTTCAAGCGACAAGACGCTCAGGACGACAAAGACCGCTCATGCCAGCACTAGCCACCTCCATATCCAAGCCCCACCCCCACAATGGCGCGCCATAGCTCGGAATGGGTCCTGGCTAATGCAGTCGCGGCTCCTTCGTCGTGCGCATTGTCTCTCGCACCCCTCGTCTCGGTGCCGCTATTGTTGCTGCCAGTATAAGAACCCCTCCGGACGAGCCTGAGGAGTCTCCATCCTCCCACCCACTCACCCTACCGCACTCAACCATCCTCTCGCGTCTCGCATATCCGCACACTTCTCTTCGACGGCATGGACTGGCCGCGCCCGCCGCCGCACTCTCATTTCCGCCACATAATCCTACTCTACCTACTCTACCCCATATCCACCCGATCTTCCAGTACCTGGACACAGCGCCGGCGAACGTCTCAAGCCGCTGCCGCCGTCGTCAGGAGGCCTGAGAGCACCCCTCTCGTCCAGTGCACCGGCGCGTGCAAGCATCTTCGGCGAGAGCCCAGCCGCGTGCATGGCCTTTCCATTGCCATGCGGGCGCGTGGCTACGTTGTACGTTGCGGAGGAACCTCTACGCGGAAGTGGCTGTCGCGCTGTCGACACCTTCTCCATATCGGGGCGGTTGCACCGGGCACGTTGCCCGGGGACTTCCCGGAGAGCGATCGTCCAGAGCTGTTCCCGTTACACGCACCTCCTACCTCGTCTATGTGCACGATGCGATGGTGAGTCCAATTACGATCTCTGCGCCACACACTTGTGTCTGACGGGCGACGCTCTCCAGGGTCCGGTCACCGACGCTATGGCAGCATCTGAACTCGCCTCAGCCGGGGCAGCAGTAGTATCCACCGTACCAAGTGCCGGTGCCCAAGTCTCGCCAACCGCACGCGTATCATCCATCGTACACACAGCTCAAAGCTCCGAGGTCTCCTCACATGGGAGTTCAGAGCTCAACGTCGAACCGATTCCAGTCACCGGGGCAGTCCAGGCAGCATACAGCGCAGAAGGCCTCGGTCGCAGTGGCGCCTGGGCGCCATTCGCCGGTGTCTGTTGGCCTTCCGCCACCGAAAATCCTGCGCATCCTCCCCCAAAGGTCGAAGGTCAAACACGTCGGGGGCTCCCTCCCGACCACCCGCTCATCCGGTAGAAGATCGGGGTAGCCCTGAATTCTCGCGGGTTGAGCGCACCCGGTAGGGCGGTCCCGGCCTCGAACCTAAAGGACCCGCTGGAGGGAGCAGCACGCGTGGAACTTCATACACTGCGCTCGCGGGATATGGGAGGTCTCCGGGCCGCCTCCGGAGCCAAGGTGCACTGTACTTTGACACGCAGGAGTAGGCGCTACCACACGCTCAGCGGGTACTTCGACCAGGACGGAGACGTGCCGATGTCGGCGCGGCTGAAGCTGTTTGGACAGGAGACCCCCTCGAGCCCTCGAGATGCTTAGACTCGGAGTAAATACTTGTTATCAGACGTCCAATAAAATCGGCGTTCGCACTCACTCGGACACACGATGCCTATTTGCACGCATTATGCGCGTTCAGTCCACTTACGACTACGAAGTGTAATTGTTTGGTATGGGTAGACTGGCCCGGTATGCCCTTCGATGTACTTCGGGAAATGCCGGTACAGCTTTGTAGCCATCCCGCGTCAGACGTCTCATTCTCTCTCATTTTCTCCTTGCCGGCACCTCCAACTTGTTGGTGAGCTAGGAAAGCTGAACTGCGCGACCTGTGCCGTGCGGCTTCAACAATCCGCGGGTAATCTTCTCGTTGTTCTTCAATACGGAACACAAACCTGAACATCCACAAGCGATGATACCGACTAAACCGGTACGCGCATCGTTCCGCTACGTCTGGCACGATCTCACTCAGGATCCTCATTGCACCACTTCTCGTACTAGGGTGCTTCGCTCGTGCAAGCAAAGCCTGAGGATGCCTCGTTGTGGGACTCAAGGGGCGATTGACCGCGCGAGGCGCTATTCACCTGCTGGCAGTGCTGGGAAAGCTGCCTGAAAGCTACTATAGCCTTGACCGTCAGCGTCGGTCTGAGCTAAGAGGAAAAGCTGCGTCGCCGCCATGATTCCTATCCAACAACAGCACACGGACAATACAGCAAGCTGCGTGCACACTATACGCCACATACTACGTTACAAGAACGCACCAGTCGTCAGAGCCCATGACATACTAGCAATGAACCGATACTGCCGCTCGTAGAAGCCGGCTATAAAGCCTACAACGTACCGCTCCCATCGACCGAAGATGCTCCACGCCCCTCTCATGGCGGCGTACTCGAACCACTGGGGGTAGAACCCAGCGAATTCCCAGTCGATGAGCCACACTTTGTGGTTGGGATCGACGAGGATATTCCTGGGATGGAGGTCGAGGTGGGTAAGCACCAGCGGCATCGACGAGTCGAACGTCATCGGCTCAGGGGGGAATTTCGTGATGCGGCGGTTGACGTCGAGCTTGTGCATGAACCACATCAGCAAAAGGTCACGGCTTGGTCACATCTTGAAGCGACTTGTCTGCTGAAGTTCTCTGACCGCGCCTGGGCGCCTGGGCGCCATTTGCCGCCCACTGGACGAGCATGTTGAGCGCTTCTGGAGGCAAGCTTGTAACTCAAAGAAATCATTCACTTTGGTCGTGCGGAGCAATATCTCAACGGAACGCAATAGTGTAGGGTATAATGATGGCGTATGTACAGTTTCTAAAGCTTAGTAATTTATGCCCCGAGCATCACAGACATTTCTACTCGTCGTCTTGATGTGGGCGCTTAATGTGATCCCTCGACGAACACATGCGGACGACTACGCGGTCCTTAATGCGACAACTATGCCAATGCTCAAAGTCAGACGTATACTAGGGACATGGAAAAGATATAGTGTAGTGTCTATGTGCAGCAGGACAACGGGAGGCGGGTCATATCAGCCAAGGTCAGTGGAGCTATCCGAGGCAGAGGCAGTCGGCGGACAAGTAGAATGTAAAGCACCAGCGAAGCAGAGAAAGGGGATGAACCCATGAAGTCGAGGAGTGGGGAGGAGGACACCAACTGGTAACACGTCTCGAAGGGAGATGAGATGGAAAAGGAATTACTCACAGTCATACCACATGATGTATACCTCTTCAGCCATATCTGGCGGGGAAGCAGCCGCCGGCGACGATGAGGCTCAGGCGAGCATACCCTGATAGATGAAGAAAAAATCGAGCAGTCGGAGTCGAAAAGGACGCACCTTGACCTTTGACCAGGTTCTCATCGACACCAGATTGTCCGCGATCCGACCGCAATATGCCGAGGGGACGAAAAACCTCTCACTCCCTGCAGTCTGGCACACGCTATGAGATCTGCCACCTGAACATCTCCCATTCCAGAGGCCACAGCACAAGAACCTGTGAGAGCGACGACGTACCCAAGCGCAACTCTTTGTGCCAGGGATGGACCCAACATACGCGACGGCGTGAGGAAGCCAGCTAAGAGCATAGGAGACGGTACAGGTGTAAGCCAGGGGTGCGGGTGAAAGACCGAGAAAGAGCAGGCTTGAGGTCAAGATCCAGGTCGGGGTCGAGGAGGCGGAGTGAGGATGAGGAGGGGGTGAGTGTATGAAGGATCTACTGAGCACAGCAGGGATGAGGAGGATGTATAGTTGACGAAGCTCAGATACAAGTCAGAGAGAGTGAGGCGCGAGGATGATCCAGACGAGGGTCGCGATGGTCTGCAGGGCTGGGGAATAGTCCTCCACGGCTTTGTGTGCGTGTGTGTGCGATATCCCGCACTTGATGATGGTGGTTTGCTGCATCTCGCGGAACGAGGTGTAATGACGCGAGCCATTACACGAGCCTCAGGACTCGTTTCGTCTAGATCGCTCGTTTTGGACAAATGTTTGTATCTGTTTGTATCACGCGCTCTCGCGCTTCCAGTCTCGACCAGCGTACGGTACGACCCGCGCCACTGACATGTAGCTACGATCGACACTTATACGCTGGCCCTCGCCGTCCTGTACCCTCGTCTGGTCAACGTCGTTCCTTCACGCCCCTGCTCGCTCTCGCTTCCCCGCTCGAACTCGCTACGCTCTGCTTGCATCGTAACACGCCCGCGGCTTCTCGCTCGACTCGACCCGCTCTTCGACGCGTGCCGTTACAGTTTGACCAGACCTACCCCTATCCTAGTATTTGCCCTTAGTCAACGTCTCTCGCAGCGAGCTCGCTGCGGAAGACAGCCGGTATTTCTCTCGCTACCTTACTCTTCGTCTAAGCGCCCAAGGCGCTCGTATCCTACTGATCCTTTAGTCCTACCTTATGTCCACAGGTCCTTACGACAACGCGGCAATGGAACAGTGGGGCGACGCGGCATCCATGGGGCTTCCCTCCGAGACCGGGGGGCTCCCTCAAGGCAACTTGTCCGACGTCCCACCTGCTGCCAATACGGCCCCTCAAGCAGGCCCCCAACCCTCCTCGACAGCTGATGTGGCGGTCACTCGCCAGCTTCTCGAGACCATCGTGGCTCTCTGGCAGATGTCGTTCAACCAGCAGGAGGTGCAAAGGGCTCATGGCCGCGCTCTCGAGGCTCTCGTACATCGCATCGAGACCTTCCCGACATCCGTTCCAGGTCCTACGACGACTGCCGCGACTGGTTCGTCGGTCGGCAACGTCAGGGCTCCCGACCCCCGCAAGTTCACCGGCAAGGCATCCGAAGTCGAGCCGTTTCTGCGCGAGGTTGAAGCGGTCATATCCCTCCAGCCTGCGCTTCGCAGTTCTGATGCAGCTAAGTGCACTTATTTCTCTCTTTTCCTTGGCGACGGTAGTCCGCAGTCCTGGTTCACTGCTCTGCGTCTGAAACAGCCCGAAGCGATGCATAATTGGTCGCTGCTCGTTGCGACTTTCCGAAAGCGCTTCGAAGACCCCGATCTCGTGATGAAGTACCTCCATAAGCTGGAGAGCTTGACGCAGACAGGGTCGGCTGCCGCCTACGCGAACCAGTTCGAGGAGTACCTCAGCTACCTCGACTGGACGCCCAAGATGGCGATCACGCAATTCGACCGAGGGCTCAAGCCCGATCTCTTGCTTGCCCTCGTCACGAAGGATCGCCCGACCACTCTGACGGAGTGGATTCCGATCGTTGTCGATGCTGATAACAAGCTTCACAACCTCCAGGTTGAGGCGCGCCGACGCGGCAAGCAGCCGTCGAAGCCGGCGTCTCAAACGGCTCGTACTACTGACCGTACTTCGTGCACAGCTACCGCTCAAACCGGCACCTTGCAAGCGGCAACCGCGTCATCTTCCTCGGGCTCCAACGATGTTGTCCCGATGGAAGTCGATGCAATCAAGCACGCCAAGCTCACTGCAGCTGAACGCGAGCGTCGCCGCAAGGAGGGCTTGTGCTTCTATTGCGGTCAGGGTAAGCACCGCATCTCCGACTGCCCTAACATGTCCGAAGCTGCCAAGAAGACCCGCAAGGCTGCTCCCGGTACGGGAAAAGCCTAGCCGGGGACTCTGACGCAGTCCCAGAGCCCCCGGCACCACAAGGGACTCAGGCGCCCGCGCCCGGGGCTCCGACCCATGTCCGTCTCGCCAACGGCATGTGGTCTCCCAAGCCTGTTGGCGCCCCAAAATATTCTCTTTCTTCTCATGTCCATTCCTCACAATCTTCCTCTGATCATCTCTTCCTTTCTATCTCTCTTGAATTCCCTAACAGAAAACCCATCCGCACGTACGCCCTCGTGGACTGCGGGGCTACGGCGTCCTGCATATCTCTTTCTTTTGCTAATCGTTACGGACTTCCACGCCGTCTGAAGGACGAGCCTGTACCAATAACTGCAGTAGACGACCGCCCGATCGCGACGGGTCTGGTCACTCACGACGTCATCACGTCTCTTCGCTTACAGGACCATGCAGAGATGATCGCCCTCGGCATCGTCTCTGTCCCGTACCCAGTCATTCTGGGTATGGATTGGCTTCAGCGTCACAATCCGAGCATCGACTGGGCTAAGCGTCAGCTAGCTCTATCGTGCTGTGGCGCTAACCCCTCGTTCCCCGTATCGGCGTTGGGAAAAGGCCGAGGTCTTGCTCCATCGCCATCCTTCGTCTCCTCACTCCACGCTTGCGCTGCGACATCGGTCGGTCTAGGCCTAGGTCTTAACGGTCGGGTCCTCGCACCTGCTCAACTCGACACTATGGTGCGCTCTGATCAAGCGACACATTCACCTCACGCACGAGGTGTCACGTACTCCTCTTCGACAACTCTGCCCTGGCATGCCCCTCGACTTTCGATTCCTCCGTTTCCTCGTCCTCGTTCTCCGCTCGCGCCTGGAATTGTCCGAGGCCAAACCAGCGCGTCCTCGTTCACTCCCATTTCGCTTCCCCCGACCAGCTCACTACCACCCGATGCGTCGTCGGCTCCGACCTCACTCAACATATCATTCATCAATTCCGCGCGTTTTCGCAAATACGCACGGAATAACCCTTCCGCTCTCCTCTGGTATCATCCGCAAGGCACTCCTGGCTACACAGTTGCTGCAGCGTCTTTCAAAGCAGCTTCGGTTCCCCTCGACCCCCCATCTGCTCCATCATCCTCGCCCACGCTCCCTTCCGCACCACCACCTCCTGACGACCATCTCCGCTACGTCCCCGAGAAGTATCATGATTTCGCATCGGTCTTCTCCCCCGTCGAAGTCGAGAATCTTCCTCCGCATCGACCAGGCTTTGATGCAAGCATCGAGCTCGAGGACGGCAAAGCTCCCCCATTCGGCCCGCTCTATCACCTCTCCCAGCACGAGCGCGAAGTCCTTTTTGACTACGTCGAGACAAACCTCCGGAAGGGCTTCATCCGCCGCTCCACCTCTCCTGCTGCCTCTCCCGTTCTCTTCGTGCGCAAGAAGACTGGCGAGCTACGCTTATGCGTGGACTACCGCGGTCTGAATGCCATCACGAAGAAGAACCGCTACCCGCTCCCGCTCGTCGACGATCTCCTCGACCGCGTCCAAGGGTGCAAGGTGTTCTCGGTCATAGACCTCAAGAACGCCTTCAACCTGATCCGCATACGCGAGGGCGACGAGTGGAAAACAGCATTCCGCACTCATCTCGGCCTCTTCGAGTATACTGTCATGCCCTTCGGACTTACTAATGCACCCGGCATTTTTCAGGCCTTCATTCAAGACACGCTACGCGACCTGCTCGACGTCGTATGCGTGGTATATATTGACGATATACTGATCTTTTCGCGTTCACAGGAAGAGCACGAACATCATGTCCGCCTTGTCCTCGAGAGGCTTCGCGCGGCTGGACTCTTCGCTAACGCGAAGAAGTGCGTCTTCGAGCAGTCGGAAGTCGAGTATCTCGGCTACCTTCTCAGCTCTGAAGGCATCAAGATGCACCCGCGCAAGCTCGAGACGATCGCTGATTGGCCGTTGCCGGCGTCTGTCAAGGACGTCCAATCTTTTCTTGGTTTTACTAACTTCTATCGTCGCTTCATAGACGGTTATGCGCGAATTGTCCTCCCGCTCAATGCGCTCACCCGAAAGGACAAGCGCGCTGAGCCCTTCATGCTCTCACCGGCAGCCGTCGACGCGTTCAATACGCTGAAGCGAGCCTTCACGTCTTCTCCCGTTCTGCGCCATTTTGACCCTTCCCTTCCGTCCACCCTCGCTACTGACGCTTCAGACTTCGCTATTGCAGGTGTCCTTCATCAGCCAGACACCGACGGCTTCCTGCACCCCGTCGCTTACTTTTCACGTAAGCTCTCCCCTGCGGAGATCAACTACGAGGTGTATGACAAGGAGCTGCTCGCAATTGTCGAATCCTTCCGCGACATGCGGGCCTGGCTTATCGGTACGGACCCTCCCGTTTCTGTCGTCTCTGACCATAAAAATCTCGAGTATTTTATGACGTCGCGTGTCCTTAACCAACGTCAGGCTCGATGGTCTATGTTTTTGTCTGAATTCCATTTTCGTTTGGATTATGCTCCCGGGCTCAAGAACCCCGCGGATGCACCCTCGAGGCGTGCCGACTTCGCGCCTCGAGAGGGGGATGACGTCCTCCGTGCGAACGAAAAAGTCCTACTGACACCTTTGCACACACAGAGACTTTTCAGTGCTCCGTCGGCAGTTCATGTCAACGCCCTCACCACCCTCTCGCTCGACAACTCCGAGTTTGCAGAGCGTTACAAGGCGGCCGTTCGTTCGGACGCTACGTGGCGTGACGCTATGGCTCGGGGTGACGAGTCCTTCAAGCTTGACGGCAACCTGGTCTTTCACCAAGGCCGGTTGTATGTTCCGCCCTCAATGCGCCACGACATTCTGCGCTCTCGTCATGACTCGCCGCTCTCTGGTCATCCGGGCCGCACACGGACACTCGCGTTCGTCAAGCGCGACTACTCGTGGCCCGGCATGGCAACGTTCGTGCGCAACTATGTTCGCGCATGCGACGTCTGTGGTAGGATCAAGACACCACGTCACAAGCCATTTGGCCTCCTCCAGCCTCTCGAGATCCCAGACCGCCCTTGGCGCTCGATCACCATGGACAACATCGTCAAGCTCCCTCTCTCGCATGGCTATGACTCGATCTGGGTCATCTGTGATCGACTTACACGCTATGCACACTTCATCCCATGCAACGAGTCTCTCGACGCTCCAGGACTCGCATGGTTATTTCTTGACCGTATCTTCCGTTACCACGGACTTCCCGAGTCCATCATCTCCGACCGTGGTTCGACTTTTGTCTCCTTGTTCTGGAAAGAACTGACCGCTTTGCTCCGAGTTCAACTTAGGCACTCGACCGCATATCATCCTCAGACGGACGGCCTTACGGAGCGTACTAATCAAACACTCGAAGCGTACCTCCGCGCCTATGTCTCGTATCAACAGGATGATTGGGTCGACTACCTCCCTCTCGCCGAGTTCGCATTCAATAACCACGTGAACTCGTCGACGAAGCAAACTCCGTTCTTTGCCACCTACGGCTACCACCCGACATTCGAGCCTCGACTCACCGACTCGCCGGTCCCTGCCGCGGCCGACTTGGCTTCGCGTTTGGAGCGCCTTCATGGCGAGCTGCGCGCGGAGCTCAAGGAAGCTCAAGCATACCAGGCTCGATACTACAATGAGCGAGTTTCTGAAGCGCCGCGTTTCGAGCGCGACCAGCTCGTTTGGTTGCTCCGGCGTCACATCAAGACAACTCGCCCATCCGACAAGCTCGACCATCGACGTCTCGGTCCCTTCCCCATTGACTACCCAATTTCCGACACCGCCTATAAGCTTCGCCTACCCCCATATCTTTCTCGCCTCCACCCTGTCTTTCATGTTTCCCTACTCGAACCCTATCATGATTCTTCTGAATTCCACCCTCACGCCTCCCCCATTCCTTTCCAAGTCTCTGATGATGCAACACCCTCCTCGACTATCCAGGCTATCCTCGACTGCCGCAAACTCGGCCAGCGCTACGAATACCTTGTGCGCTGGAAAGGTCTGTCCTCCGAAGAGGATTCCTGGGTACCTCTCCCAGACATCCCGACCACCGCCAATGAGCTCATCGAACGTTTCCACCGTCGACATCCTCGTGCTCCTCATCCTCCCCGCTCCGTCCTCGACCACACCGCTCATTCTGCGTTCAATGCCACTAACAATCTTATTTCCTCTCCTTCTACTATACAGATGCCCCTTGTCCCGTCGTCCGCGCCCGACATATCCGTCGCTCCCCTCAAATCCGCGCCGCCCGCCGTCGCTACCGCCGTGCCCGCTCGCCCTGCCATCCCGTCCTCCGCCCCTCGTCCTCTCTCACCGCCGTCCGTCCGCGCCGATCCGCGTGTCGAGTACACGCCGCCGTCGTCGACAACGCTCCGTTCTGGACGCGTGTCACGACCGCCGCCTCGCCCTGACGCGTGACGTCCGGGTGATGAGACCGGAGTCGCATTTGCGCGGGCGAGGTCGCGCGCATGTCTCGGGGTGCTGCCTGTCGCTGGGGACCCGTTTCGTGTCGTCGCGCTCTCCCAGGGGTAGCCGCGTCGCGTCGAGTGTCGCCAGTCGCTGGGGCTCGTTTGCTTCGCGCGCTCACCCTTGAGGAGGAGGTAGTGTAATGACGCGAGCCATTACACGAGCCTCAGGACTCGTTTCGTCTAGATCGCTCGTTTTGGACAAATGTTTGTATCTGTTTGTATCACGCGCTCTCGCGCTTCCAGTCTCGACCAGCGTACGGTACGACCCGCGCCACTGACATGTAGCTACGATCGACACTTATACGCTGGCCCTCGCCGTCCTGTACCCTCGTCTGGTCAACGTCGTTCCTTCACGCCCCTGCTCGCTCTCGCTTCCCCGCTCGAACTCGCTACGCTCTGCTTGCATCGTAACACGCCCGCGGCTTCTCGCTCGACTCGACCCGCTCTTCGACGCGTGCCGTTACACGAGGTTGAGAGCAAAAGGAGGGACAGGAATTGGCGTCTAAGTTCCGGACGAGGTCCACCGGATGCTTTCAAGGCTGTAGTCGGACTGCGAGGCTCCCCATTCATTACTCGGTCATGAGTAGGGTGTATATGTATATCTCAACTGGATGTGCATTACAGAAACATGTGCCATACAATATGTTACTCAAAGCGTACAACATCTTCTAGAAGGCGATCTCGTGAGCGTGGTGGTCGGCATACTTGTTGACATAGAATGCGCGGTATGAGTCCAGTGATTCGTGGCGCTGAATGTTCGAGGGCGTAGGCTCTTCCCCAAAGACCGGTATCAAATGCGCGGCGCGAAGGAGTGTCTGAATATGCACGACATCCCGAACGCGGCTGCCCTGAGGGTCAAGGTCTGGCTCGACGATCCACATGCCTGTATCCTCGTCTGGCTCGTCATCGATGTTCGAGAACCATTCGACGAGGGCGCAAGGGATCCACTCCCCCGCAGATTGACTTGAAGGAGGAGCGCGAAAAGAGAAGAATAGCCGTACTCGTGCTGCGTGCAAGCTTCGGAAACCCGCCTCGTCAGGGTCCTTCCCGATGAAAACACAATCGTAGCGAGGTGGTCCTTTGCGCCAGGACGGTGTCGCACGGATGTGTTCGCGGCGCATGCCTCCGATTCCGGACGGGTCGCTGGGGGCGTAGAACGTTGCAATGGCAGAGTGGTAAACCCGAACGCGGCATGAGGGTGGACAGAGAGGGAGGGCGGTGTCGTCATCAGGGAGGTCAGCGTGGGGGTTTTCTTGCTGATAGAGAAAGCGGGAGATGAGGAGGGACAGATGGGGGACACCGATGTGATCGCCAAGCTCGTTGACACACGGTGGATATCGATGCTCTGTCTCACCGGGGAGGTTCAGTGGACAAGTCGACAGCAGGAGAGATAGTGACGCACGAGCTTTACGTGGTAGCACCACAAATCCACCAACCCTTGGCCCATGGACGACACCACTTGTATCATCTGCGTTGTTGACTGCTTCGTCCCGGGATAGTTCACCACAGGACGCACCTGGTAAGCCCGTGCACGACTGAGATTCAGTACAGAACGTACAGCTCTGGGAGTACAACCAACTGCTCACCTTCGTGGTCTCCGTGCATGTCGGCTACCCCTCCGTCGAGCGCTGCAGCGTTGAATTCTTCTTCCGCTTCCCTCTCTGGAGGGTCCACACACGGGTCGTCCTCGAAGTAGTCGTCATGTTGGGTATGCAACTGATCTTCGAGGGATGGGGCATCTTCGGCGTCATGTGCAGTGGTGCAGCACCGCGCACTCTCGAGCTCGAGAGATGCAAGAACGTCTCCTAGACAGGTGCCCGAAAGCATCCCTCGAGATGCGAAGTCGACGCGAGCGGCGGACAGCTTCTCAAGGCGTTGATTAGCTAACAGCATCTGCCCAAGGGGCTCATACCGGTTGGAGCGTCGCCAGGGCTCCTTGACGGCCTTGATGTGCTTGGCTTCAGTGATTGATGTGCACAAGCCATTTGGCGCGCCGAAGTTCCGTATATGTTGAGGGTAGTGAAGCAGGGAATGTTGACGAGGTAAAGAGAACCCATCGGGGCGAACACCTGCTTCCTTGAATATGACGCGCTCGTGATGAAAGCGTCGGAAGGCAGTGTTGAACGGGCCCTGGAGATCTGACTCGTACAGAACGTTCCGGCGGGCGATATAGCACATCTCCAGGAAGGCGGCAATAGTGCGGACGATCCGCGAGGGGAGTATGTGCGCAATTGGCGGTAGATAAACCTGGGTGGTAGACGACGCATGAGACATGTCTGCGCCGACGGTAGAGATTACCGACCGATAACGGTAAATGCAAACCTTCATGAGTGCCTTCGAATCATCGCCAGTCCACTGTTTGAAGTCTCGGCCCTGCTTGAAGTGTCGAAGTCCCGGGAACGGCGGTACTAGAGCTATCCTGCGAGTTAAGGTGTCAACGAGCAGCCAATCTCGACAAGGGTGATACACGAGAACACAAACCGGCGATCAATCTCATCGAGAAGTTGCTTGCCCCGGGCTTCGCCGTGCTCGATCATGAGGTATTGGCCTACCCATGTTACGAGATGATCCTTGAACGTCCCTTTGATCAGTTGATGGAGCAGGTCTCCAGAGAGCAGCTCATGGACGTCTGCACGGGGGAAGTCATTGGTGAACGGCTGGATGAGACGGATATGAATACAACAAGGCCGTCCGTAGTCAAAGTGACACATAAGACATTACCACAACATCATGGATGAGTCCATAGTCGTCCCAAAGAACTTTGTGGTCGAACGTGCGCATCAGCGCCTCCGTATGCGGACGGGACCGCTTTTCCCCTGGCTCGATGCTATCGAGCTCATCATGGTAGGACAAGCAACTACACATGGATTAGTAAGGATACGAGACGCGCATTGGGGACTTACGTGGGGCACCATCCTTGGACAACACATGCTACTACGACCTGCTCCATGTAGTCCGCGATATACGCACCAATGCCCCACATTGCCTTGCGAAAATATGCATCCGGGCAACGGACGATCTCAGGGGTACTCATGCCGGGCTTGAAAACCTGTAGGATTGCGGACAAACTTGCGTGGAATAGCTGCCGCCGGAACCTACGGAAGGCATATGTGTCGGCATGCTTCCGTTCAGCTGAGGATTGCAGCATTGAGACGTCAAATGGCGATTGAGACAACACGAGGATACCTGCGCACCTTTTGGTATGGCAAGGAAGGCGACGAGCAGGACTGAATCACGGTGTGCGCGCTGGATGTTGTTGTGGAGGTTCCCGATAGACATGTATAACGGGTAGTAATCATTCTGGCCAGTCGCAACGGACACTGTTGTCTTGTCGCTGCCGAGAATGATCGGTACAAGCATGGCCCCCTCTGCGCATGGGTGTTTCGCGGCGATGAGATCCTGGATGAGATGTTCGTCAGCCAATGCTCCGTAGACACGTTAATGATCAAGACAATACCGCTTGACGCCACACCCAGTTTCCTGACATGTAGTCACAGTAGCGTCTATCCCTGCCTTGCGTGAACTCACGATATGGGGCGGCATCGAAACCATCGACAAAATCAGGGTTCGCCAAGGTCCGAAGAGCGATTTGACGTGGACAGCGGTACCAGACGTCGTATTCGTCTACCATCCAGGTAGGCACATCGGTCTCTGGTAGGGCTCCTCGGTAACGTCCCTTGAGGCACTGCCATGGAACGTCGCCGTGAGCGATGGCATCGATGCTTGCGTATAGATCGGCGTGATCGGCGAAAGGCGGTTGCCCACCATTACGGCGAGCGGCATCGGCAGCCCATAGTTCCATGAGAGTGTTGATGTTCCTTCCAGACATCTGGGCTGTCTTATACAGGAACTCGGCGAGCTCGAACTCGAGGCGGCTATCAAATGGCGACCAGTCCCCGAAATGTGCAGTTGTGCGAGGAGGCGGAGGAGTCCCTTCGGGCAAGAACCGTCCGAACTCATCGCATGGCTTCCCTTTGCGAGCTTGCCATCAGCCATTCTGAACTCGTCATGGCGACGGAAGTATGTACTGCATGTGGCACTCACCATTTAGGACTGGATGGTATTCCCTGATGTAAGAACCCGTGTCGTCCATGGAATGCCGGGGTAACGGACCGGTTGTGTCACCGTCGGTCGAGGGAGTTATGTTTGAAGAGTCTTCAGGAGTGTCCATGAGCTCGTCAACTATAGGGGTTCCAGAGCGACTCAAGTTGGAATGGGATAAATGGGATGGGGAGGTAGACGGTGGGCTGGGTGCACGGTAGAGGTCGATGTGGACTGTGTTGATGTGCTGCGTTAACCCTGATAGGTTTCTGCACCATTTCTCGGGCTTGACACAGTGCGGGCATTTGTACGTAGCAGGTATATGCGTTTTGCGTGAGCGAGGCATACAGCTGCCGGAGGCGGGGTAAAGGCGGGGAAAGGCGAGCCAGAAACCCGACTGGGCGATCTGTCCTCAGGATGATTTCGGACCCGACCAGCGGCTGGGTCCGGTGGTGTCACACTTTATCATCACGGTGAGGAGAATGACGACACAGAGACTGAAGGGCTTGTCACACTATATAAATCGTCCCCTTCAAAAAATCTCGACAACCTCTTCGACCTTGACGCAACTTCCACCGCCTTATCCTCGCTGCAAGCCTCACTCCTAGCTTTTCAGCTCTGTATTCCCTGCTCGCTCAACCCCTTGCCATGTCCTCTGGAACTGCAGCCACTAGCAACGAGCGTCCCCGTCGCGCGAAGGGCAACTATCATCCCGCCGAGCCCGTACTGAAGCTCAAGATTCCTCGCCGTTCGCCCACCGTGGTCGCTCAAGAGCGCGCGGCTGCGGAAGCCCAACGCCAGGAGATCTTGAAGCGCCACGAGGAGGACATGAGAGCCCTGGCTGAACTGGAAGCACAGCTGAGAGAGCAGGACGAGCAGGCTGATATTGATGCTGCGCGTCCTCCCTCCCAGCTCCAGAACTTGAACGGAACTGACAAGCGTACTTCTTCAGCTCCAATGGACACAGCCAACTCAGGCCCAAACCCAAAAAGCACGCCGCCAGCAAAGATGACGACCCACGGTGCTCTCCCACTCAAGAACCCGGGTCACACCGCATCCGAAGCTACTACAAGTGCCGAGTCTGGCCAATCCGGTGTCGGCACGGCCCACAAAGCATCGTCTACACGGCTGAAGAAGTCAACGCGGGCCGATTTCGAGGCGTACCGTGCTACACTCACCGACAGTGGCAAAGGCAAGACTACCAGCACACCCAAAACCGCATCCAAGGAGAACGTACAGCCGAGCATCGCCACTGATCCAGCTCCCAATGCCCGTAAGCGTAAGATATCTGAGTCGACTGCGGCTCAGGGCGGCGCGAACACCGTCAAGTAGGTAGCCTCTCATTTTCAGGAAGGAGCTCTCTGACAACTTGTGCTTCCAGTGACACGGCCATACAACCAATGAAGAAGGGGAAAAGAAGTACTCCATCTGGCTTGACAGCGTCTGCAGCGGCGCGCGCCCAGGTGCCCCGCGCTAAAGTGTGTTCTCACCCTGTCATGCCGCGAGACGTTCACCTACTCACACTCTGAAGCAGTCACACGTCACCACGACCTTGTCCTCGCCCACGAGTGCTCACGATGCCAGCGTGGATACTACCAAATCTCGGAACATAAGCAACGCGAGGGTTCGACATAGCGCCACAAGCACACCGGAGGTTGCAGTTCGTCCAGGTGGCTATGGGGTTGACGACGAGATGGAGGAGCAACTTGAGGCCGACGAGCACACCCAGCCGCGCGCTACTCCTTCGGATAGAACCACAGCAGAGGTGAGTACGCTCAAGCAGCAAGCTTTTTACTCGGTGCTGACCCTAACCTCTGATATATAGGGCTTTGTTGAGATGGAACGCGCGGAGGGGAGCTACATCCACACACCCGCCCCGATGGTCCCAAAGCCTGAGGAACGAGGGTTTCAGCCGGCCATTGAGAGACTTGTCAAGACGTCTTCAAGCTGGCAGATGAAGGGCCTCCAGCCCGTCTTAGGCCCCTTCATTGGTCGCTTTGGCTACCAGTTTATACCCAAGCTCATCAACCTCGTCGGCAACCACGCTAACGGGCCTTGGCAGCTCTATGGTCTTGACCTGCCGGGAGCTATGCGCGCCCTCGCGAAGTCGGTATGGCGCGAGCTAGATAACATCCCGATTATCCCTCAGCAGCCGTTCTTCGAGCTGGTAAGCAGGTTCCTTTCATGTATGGTGTATACCGCTATGCGTCTGCTGATTCCATACAACATCTGTATCAATTCAGGCCAAACAGAAACTCGCCGACTATCGCACCGGAGTTGCTCTTGAGGCGATCGATGTCGTTGGAGAGTTCATGCGCTCGCGCAGGTTTCGACACCGCCCACAGGCACGGGCAAGATGGGTTCGGTGGGCACTCTCCGAAGAGAAAAAGTACCCTTTTCGGTATGCAGAAGTCGAAGAGCTGCCATCTGGAAAACTGGTGCGTACCGTACGCTGCGTTGTCGATTAATCTCATATGTCTCAACTCTCATTAGCGACGATCTGGCCCTTACAAGGGCAAACTAGTTGTTCGTACGCTTGCCTACCATATCAAGCGGATCCAGATGCGTGCGGATCAGATCAGGGATCATCCGTGCAACGCACTCGCACTCGCGACGACTGCAGTAAGTGATCTCCAGGTCTACCGGTTGTACCTAGGCTCATACTCCCATGTCTTAGGTCGAGCGCGCACTGAAGATGTGGGAGACCGGTGAATTCGTCGAGCCGAAGCCACGCTCTGAAGAGAGCAAATTCTCCGATCGTCTCTGGGGCAAGACTGCGCACGGCTACATGGGCAGCATCATCAAGCTCTCCGACGAAGAGTGGGATGAGATCCTCAAGCTCGCCGAGATGTATGCCCGCGGTCTCGCCGAAGACAGCGATGATGATGACGCCGACACCGACCATGGCGACTACGACCCGCGGAATCTTCCAACTTCCGGCGGCCGTGCTGCTTTGCATGACTCATCGGACGAAGAGGATACCAATGCACGCCATCCCAACGAAAGCCTCGGCGAGGGGGTGGAGGACAATGATGTTGAGGTGGAAGCAGGCCCCAGCGACGGGTTCGAAGACGGTATCTATGGGACTGAAGGTGATGATGCGATGGGCGGTGTAGAAGATATGTGAAATGGATCTTCTGAGGTGCGCATCTCATCTTCTTTCCTTTGCGCTTCTGATGTTTATACATGAACCCTCATCCTCAGCTCGACACAGAGTCTTCCATGTGTTCCTCTTTCAAGACGCCGATGCCCTATCTCCCCTTCGCCTACACCTTCTAGGACAACTCTTACACCATCATACACGTTTTCACGTTTTCTATCAGGCTATCGCATACTTATCTTGGATTGTTGTCTCTTTCACTTGAACCCGCTGCAAACCGCTTCCCTACGGGTCCGCTACATCCAATCCCGACCACTCCCCAGACCCTACGCTCGTGCCCTCGCCCGTCCGCGCCCTCGCCCGTCCGCGCCCTCGCCCGTCCGCGCCCTCGCCCGTCCGCGCCCTCGTCCATCCGCGTCTGCATCCGTCCGCGCCCTCGTCCATTCGCCGTCCATCTGCGCCCTCGTCCGTCTGTGCGCTCGCCCGTCCGTGCCCGCGTTCGTCCGCACCCCCATACGCGCCTGCATTTGTCCGCGCCCTGGCCTATCCATCCATTTGCGCCCCCAGCCGTCCGTGCTGCGTCCGTCCATGCTCGCACTGTCGACGTTCCGCACCCTCCGAGTCGACTTTCCGCACCCTCCGAGTCGACTTTCCGCACCCTCCGAGTCGACAGGCTGCGCCCTCGACTGTTTGTGCCCCTGACCATCTGTCCGCACCCCTCTGAGTCCGACTACTGCGCCCACAACTGCACTCCTGACTGCGCCCCGACCACGCCTCCACATGCCCGGGGTTCTCGCGTGCGTCTGTGCCGCTCTGCACGTGTCCGGTCCACAGCAGTCGTATTACGCACATATTCGGCCATGTCCGTGTGCATACGCACACGATCGGAGCCGTTCTCATCGCGCATACAGGAGTCTCGGGCTCATCGGGCAGCGCGGCAGCCCGGCGTAGTGCGTGGGGAAGCCCTGCGGCTGGAGAGGCCCTGCGCATGCACGCGAACATGTTGTGCAATATTCGTGTGGCCTCAGGCTGCGCCGTCAGACATCAATCTGTGTGGCCTCCTTTGATTTTGCTTGAATCCACTGGTAGGACTCGTTCTTAGCAGGTAGTGGACAGCTTTAGAACCTCTTAGATTTATGTTTAGATCGATTTGAATGTTACTTGACTGTCTTGAAACGTCCTGAACGATGTTTGAGCCAGCAGGTGAACCTACTTAATCCAGACCGCTTGAATAATGTGAGTCTGTCTGGAATGGACTGAGCAAGTACCTTTAAGGGATCCGGGAGTGTGCGACCTTTTGCTGATGCAGGCGGTGAGCTCTTCGTAGGATGCAAAAGGACCCGTGCCCTGCTGGCAGATCAGAGACGGGAAGACTCGGCGGCAGGAGGTGCTGACGCACGCATTCAGTGAACATCGGGCCCACGCACAACTGGGGCTCGCTGGCAACGGGGCCGGGAAATGGTGTCCCTTGCATAGCGTAAGGGGCGGGTATGCGCCTCAACTGCCGGATGTAGCCACGGAGTGACCAGATGATACGGAATCGTTGCCAGAGACCGAGGTGAGCCCAACATTCGCCGAGTGTCTGTCCCGGTATGTACTCCAACACCATGGCCTTCATACGCCCGACATCGAAGACTCTCCGGACGGCTGGGATAGGAATGAAGGATGCCTCATTTACAAGACGCATAGTCGCAACCTCGTAGTCCTGCAGAGGGCCGACTCTCATCACAGCGTCGACCGCGATTCGGCGAACCTCCACTGGGTTTACAAGAGAAGGTGATGGAAATTTATGGGTTGATTTCGCAAAGGCCGTAAGGATATCTTCCTCGGACCACGCGGACATCTCTGCCCAGGAAAGGAGCTAGCCTTGCGGATCAGTATTCGTATCCCAAAGCCTACAGTCCTCGAACTCACAGGTGTTTCTTCAACTTGAAGGGGCGCGGACTTAAGCTTGTTCATCATCATGATATTCAATAGAGTAGCCTGTGGTATACGCAATGTGCGCGGAGAAGCGCAAGAGTCCTCGTGTCGTCGAGGCAAGACGGTTGAGTGAGTACGGTTGAGTGAGACGAAGATGTTGCATCGGACGTCTTGAACGTTCCAGCTCAAGCTCAAGTTTCGTCGAGCCTGTGTAGCCTCACGACCACAGCGCGGCGCCTCACAGTCACTAGCGCGCATGGAGTGAACGCCGCCGCGGCGCTGGCTCCGGTAGCACTTGTAGAATATAGTATATACAGAGTTGGTCATAATTATCCTGCCACCCCCCAACTGGCGCCTATTTCAGTGCATAGCGCGGAATCAAAGTAAAATATAAACAACTTGTATACACGTATATAGAGTGTAGTCCCTTCAGTATATAATGTAACAAACAGTAGAAAGATCTGGGGACTTCCTAGTGAGTTATTTGTAGTTGAACAGTGAGGCCCACTTTTCAACCACGTAACTTTTGATACCAATTTAGAATATTTGGGCCCTCCTGCAATATCAGAGGGGTGTATGCACCAGGGGAACATGCTTATCAGTAGGCATATGCCATGCCTTACATGTACTGGGATGATTGTAGCAGTGCTTGAGAAATAAAAAATATGAGTGAGGCAGAGATATTCACGCCTAGACTGTTGTGTGCTATAGTCAAATCCCTTCAGCTGGGCAGAAAATATACCCCAATGGAGAGGCCCCTAGGAGCTCTACAAAGATGTATATGAGCTTGAGTGAAAGATGGCCACAGCTCTGAATAATTCTCAATAATACCCTCTCGCCCCTGGAGGTGTGCACATTGTTTACTCTCTGGAGAATGCCATACCGGGGCGCTTGACCTCAAGTAAGCTGCACATAATACCCAAGATGAAGGCCTTTCTAATAGCCACACAAACCTAGGAGGATCTCTCTCAGTACATAAATTACAATGTGTGAAACCCTTGTTTACCACCCGTGAATATTGTGCACCTCAAAGACATGTGTATTATTTATCCAGGATGGACACTATGGCTCGGATTTTTACAATGGTAGATGACACACCATTTGATGTGCTTGAATATATTGAAACAGAGTGAGGTCATTCATCACAAAGCTCACAATGCGGCAATGTATACAGGTATGACTTTCAATTCCTCCAAAGTTCATGTTGAATGGCTCACTACACCTGAGACAGGATAGATCTCCCAGGATTAAAATGAATGCTGAAAAGGCCTGCATCTTGGGTATTATCTGCAGCTTACTTGAGGTCAAGTGCCTCAGTATAGCATTCTCCAGAAAGTAAACAATGTGCACACCTCCAGGGGCGAGAGGGTATTATGGAGAATTATTCAGAGCTGTGGCCATTTTTCACTCAAGCTTATATACACCTTTGTAGAGCTCCTAGGGGCCTCTCCATTGGGGTATATTTTCTGCCCAGCTGAAGGGATTTGACTATAGCACACAACAGTCTAGGCGTGAATATCTCTGCCTCGCTCATATTTTTTATTTCTCAAGCACTGCTACAATCATCCCAGTACATGTAAGGCATGGCATATGCCTACTGATCAGTATGTTCCCCAGGTGCATACACCTCTCTGATATTGCAGGAGGGCAAAAAAATTCTAAATTGGTATCAAAAGTTATGTGGTCGAAAAGTGGGCCTCACTGTTCAACTACAAATAACTCACTAGGAAGTCCCCAGATCTTTCTACTGTTTGTTGCATTATATACGGAAGGGACTACACTCTATATATGTGTATACAAGTTGTTGATATTTTACTTTGATTCCGCGCTATGCACTGAAATAGGCGCCAGTTGGGGGGTGGCAGGATAATTATGGCCGTCTCTGTAGATGATACAATCTTCGAATCGTGGCTGGCTACCTCGTACTGACATCCTTGGGCACTTCTAGACAGCTCCGGAGCATCGGTACGAAGTCTACAATATCATTATGATTATATAGAAAAATTCTCCGCAGGCAAGGCAGGCGCGCCATTTTCGGATACAGCGGACTCGCGGACGCATCCTGATAGTCACTCGTCGCCGTAGTGAACCTGCGTTCCCCAAAGCACCGGACGTGGAGCTCCTCCAGGGAGGGGTTCTGGGCCAATATACCGACGAGCTCGTCGAATCCGCGCGGGTTCGCGTCCGGGCCCAGGTAGTCGTGCAGCGTCAGCCCGCGCAGCGACCGCCAAAAGTCCTTCGGGGCTGGAAGGACGACCATTCCGGCGGTGAGCCACCGAAGGCGCGGCAGGCTGGTCTTGGACAGCGCGTAGTCCGCTACCATCGCGTGTTGATGCCGCGGGAAGACGCTATCGGTGTAGAGGGGGAGGAGCTCGAGGCGCTGCAGCTGCGGCATGCCTGCCTCGAAGAGCGGGCACAGGCGTTTCCAGTACTGGCCCTGCCCATCGCAGCCGCTTGGGATCCTGGAGGCGAGAGAGCGGATGCGGCGCGCGTGCGGGCGGACGAGGTCTATGCCTACGGCGGGTTGGCGCGGAAAGAAGGCGACGTAGACGTCCAGCAGGCACGCACGCGACCGCGCGAGGCAGAGCGAGATCCAGGGCGTCGGCTGGGTGGTGTTGATGTACCGCCAGAACACGGCGGTGGAGGTCGCGATGGAGCGCCAGAGGCGGCAGACGTGCATGAGCCGCCGGATGGTGAACGTCGGGGTGAAGCCGATGTACGCAGTGTTCTCTTCGTCGATCACGAGTTCGAAGACAGAGATGTGGAGCTCGACGGGCAGGATGAAGATTGCGGGTATGTCGCCCAGGGGCGAATGAAAGGTTGGCCTTGTCGGTGGAGGACTTGGCTGTGATAGTGTCCCCACAGGTAGGCGATCGTCCGCGACCGATGTGAGTTTTGCATGCAACGGATCGCTGTGAGGACAGAGCTCTGGTCGCCACGCCCTGGCCACGAGGCGAGAGAGCGCGCCGGCCTCCGTGGATAAGGACAGTGCGCACGATGCGCACAGTATCGCTGCGGGCGACGGCCTCAGCGGAATCGTGTCTATGTAATGCAATTTCTCGATCCCGTCAGTTCGCGTCATTCGACAGTGTACGGAATTTCGACTGACCATCTATTACTGCGCAAAACAGTTCTGTCATTGATCTTATAAGATCTTATAGCAGCTGTAGTGTAGGCAGGTTCTTCTGTATGACCCAAGTGAGTATATGCGCGGAATCCGGCGGAAGCGTCGAGGAAGAAGTTTGCTCGACTGTCGTAAAAAGCAGGGAGGGGCATACAACGAAGAGCCTTGAGCAATCGAGAAGCAAGCGCCCTGTCCGTGTGCAACACCCTCCGAGTTTCCCACAGCCACCTCCCACTTACCTGCGACACTCACATGCGATAAACATTGGATCCCAGCCCACCTTTAAAGAAAGAAAGCGACCGAGAGCGTGGCGTGGACGCGCAATCTGAGGGACATCGTAGAAGTGAATGACTGGTAGTACAGATGCAGACAGAAGAATGAGTATGTGCAAACGGCGGCCGCGAGCCGCGGTGGCCTCCAAGGTATCGCCCACCTCCCTGAATAAATACCTCACCCGACGACCCGTCTCCCCATCGACGCGTGACAGAATGTCCGATGTTGCAGGACTCCAGCAATATAGAGCGAGCACTCAAGACGCCGCGCGCTCCTTGCCCTTCCCTCTCGGCGGACTCGAGAGCTGCAAGTCAGGCGAGCTCGCCATCGCGGCCGCCGTGAACGACGGCAGCCGCTTTGAGCCACCCAGCCCTATCGGCGACAGGCGCGAACTTGGCTGTGTGGGCGTGCTTGGCAGAGAACCGTTCGGCCGCGCGGAGGGCGTGCGCGGGGACTTTGGCGGTGGCGGGGAGCCCTCACCTGCGGCCGCTTGGGTGAGGAGGAACTCAACCCATAGGCGCGAGAATGACTGGACGTTGCGAAGGTTAGCATGCTTGACAGAGGAAGCTCGGAGCAAGGGCAAGGGTGGTGTACCTCAGTCTCGTCGGTCTTCTCAAGTTCCGCAGGCTTGCCTGCTGGAGAGGATGCGGACGACCTGCCGAATAGTGATGGGAGAGATGATGCGGAGGAGCTGTGCACTGCGCTGTTGCGCTGCAGGCCGGCCTTCTCCCGCTCGTCGTCGTTCCAGGAGAGGATGGTGGCGAGCAAGGAGAGCATTTCGAAGCGCTTCGAGTCGGCGCGGGGAGTTGTGAGAAACGAGAGGAGGACGTTTGTGACAAGGCGGCGATCGACGTTGGTATCGGTCGAGGAGCGGCGAAGTCGGCGGAGGGCCTCCATGAGGTGCTCGTTCATGATCACCGCTGCGCAGCCAATGTGAGCAAGAGAGAACCGAGATGATGGGGGTCAGCGTACCTTCATGTCGTAGCTTGCCGATCAAGAAGCCCTTCTCCTTTACCTCCTTCTCGAGTTCCTGGACCCGCGTATTGTTCGTCGAGGACTCTTCCAGTTGTAGTTCGGCGTTAAGTGCGCGACTCTTGTACTCCGCCAAAGACTGGGTGACCTGTGATAGCTGAGCCTCATAGTCCTTGACCGCTTGTTTGAGATCGTGGTCTTTCGCTATAAAGAGTTCAGGAGCAGCAATGGCTGGGCTAATAGTCGAACGCACCAGCTTGGAAGTCTTCTAGCACGGACTGCAGGTTGTTAGACCTCTCCCGTTCCATCTCGAACCCTGCCTCCGCGCGCTGTCGTGCTTCGCGTTCAACCTCCAAGTCACGTCGGAGCGTATCCGCGGCGGTCCGCGCCTCGTCCGCCGAGATGTGCTCCTGAAGCGCTTTCTGCTCCCATTCGTCCCGCTCTATTCGACATTGTTCGAGCTCCGCCTGCAGTTCACGTAGTTCGCGTTCGCGCATATATGACTCCTGCGCACTATCCTGCAGCGCGCGACTCCGCATAGCCTCGAGCTCCTTGGACGCTCGCTCCGCCTCTTCATTGGATGCGATGAGCTCCGACTTCAATGTCTCCACAGTGACAGTGAGGTCCTCGTTCTGCGCGGTAAGCTGCTGCACGAGCTGCTCCTGACGGTCAAGTTCTTCCTATGCATGTCCGGTGAAGATATATGCGGCGGCAAGAGGTATGTCAACGTACGGCATCTTGCTTGAGCTTGTTCCCGAGCGTTGTCCGCATTGTGGTCAGCTTCGCGAGCAGATTCCGATACTGCGTCGCAAGCGTATCCTTCTCCTCCCGCGTCCTCTGCAGCTCCCGCTCAAGGCGTTGCACGGGGTCCAAGTCATCGGAATCCTGGTGAACATCTCCGTTAGACGGAGACTTGCTGGTCAGGCCGTTCAGTGGCGGAGGCGAGCCGAGGATGCGCTCTCCGTCGAGAGAGCGACGGGAAGAGGAGCCATCGTTGCTTGCCACGTCTGACAGGGGCGGAGAGGACATGGAGGAAGTGGACGATGCGGCGGCGTTTGAGCTGGACGTGCTCCCCAGCGGTGCAATATCCCGCTCATTTCGGAGGGATAACGTGGAGATAACCCCTATTTTGGCTTGTCAACCTTAACCCAGCTCCGTTGCCCGATGGATCTCGATTCCCGATCGCCTATAATTGCGTATGCTATATTTGGAACCCAAGAACGTCTGCGACTTTGGCTTGACTTTGGCTCTCGCAAGGTCCAGCCAAGGACATGCATCTTGCTCTCAACCACCATGCCGCCCTATACGTTTTGTTCTTCTCTCAACATTCGGAAGAGCACCACGACCACACATACAACAGCTCATTGCGGGTATGAATGCCCCGCATCTGCAAGCGAGGTTCCCGGGCCACGAGGCGTATCAACCATCAGCGCTAAACGCGAGGACATTCGCCCAAACGCCGGCACGTCTTTCCCCGCTCGACCATCCCCACTCTGTGCATGGCTCAGCGACAGACCTCCTTACGAACATAGACGACTCTACGACTGGTCAGTACCGCCTCAGCTCGTCATCATATCACGCTTATCTCCCAAGTACGCGTCCATCTAGTAATTGACGATCATACTGCACTGGATTTCGGCCGAAGGATCAATACCAAGACATGGGTAGAGGTGCGTCACTGCTGGTGGCTTGCGTTCCTTATACTCACTCTGCGCCAGGTTCTAACAATGCGGATGGCGCGGCGAACCCGAACGACCTCACCGCGATTCCATCTGGTCCTACTAACGACCAACAAGGTGGCCGAGGGCACAAACGCAAGCAGACACTGCTCAGCTTATTGGACGCGTTGGCGGAGCTGAGCAAGGACGAGGAACTTGATGGACTTAGTGAGTGTCTGTTTCTACCGCTACGTTCGTTGGAGGGTTGGACGGCCGTGCCGGCCACGACTGTTCTTTGTTCTGCGCGGTCCATCTCGTTGAGCCTACTATCCCGTTGTCCACGATGCGACCTTGGCCATACTCCATTATGCTCGTCCACGAAGGTCAGGCTATGCCTAGGTTGGTTCTTAGCGCTACGGAAGAGTATCCATCAGCGAGGTCTTGCTAAAGCCAACAACTGGCCTTCTCAACCAACGTTTCTCCGTATACCGGGAAGGGACGGCTTTGTTTCCCTTCGTGGCGGCACCATGTGGTGTAAGGCAACCGCTTATGTGCTACGGGTAGGTGCAAGAATGTGCGGTCTTCTATTTTGGTCGGGACCATGGTCGCACGATCACACATCACGGCATAACGAACTACTCATAGCGATTACCTCCGTGTGTTCATTGCTGACGCAGCCATGTAGTTCCGAACCAACAGCCAAGCTTTGAAGACGATCGTGACGTTCGTAAGTTCATACATGCCGCATTTCGCTCAATCCGAGATGTCCTCACCCTCAGTATCACAGCGACTGTCGACGAACACTTACAGAAGGTCGGCGCTGAGGCCTTCAACAAGTTTCAAAGGTGTGTCATGATGTTCTAGGCAGCGATGCCGAAGAGCCGGGGGAATGGGATTGGCCGGCTTCGGGACGAGCTTCTCTTGAGCAACCTAGCCAGACTGACATTGATTGACTTTTCGCAGGCGTGTAATGAACCTGGACAAGGAGGTTTGTTCTGACATGAAGTAGTGTGACTGTGTGCTGAACAAGATGTCTAGCTGCGAAACTTTGCCAATGCTGCCCGTCAGCTTGGCTCTTCCGTCGGAATCCTGTCTTCTTCATATCACTTGCGCGGACGGTTGGCCCAGATCCTCTACCTGTTCCGCGAAAATGCCGCGGATTTGTTCCCGCGCAAGATCTCGCGACAGCCGCGCGAATCGATATCCAGTGCGAATGTCTCGCAGTTCCGCAAGGGCAAGCGTCATCGTGCACCCCCGCACGTCCACAACCCGATCGTGATGGAGAAGCTGGAACCGGAAGACTTTCCTGAGCAGCTGCAGATGTTCGCGCAGGATGTAACGACGTTCTTGGACTGCTTGAACGAGTTCCCGGAGTTTACAGATGAAGCCGTCAACTCAGCGATCCTGGCGCTTGAAGGGGATCTGAAGGTGCGTTTTATAGAGGCATGAGTAGATCGCTCGGTCAATGATGCCTACTGCAGTACTGGGCGTCGTGCTTGAAAGCATACGAAGGTGAGAGCATCGGGCCTATCTCACTGACCACCATTCACATACTGCGATATAGGACAATTCAAATACCCTGCGGTTCAGCGCTATCTGCACGACCTGAGCTCCGAAATGGGCGAGCACATCGACAGCATTACCTCATCCCTTTCGGTCTTCATCGAGATAGGTTCGTGTCTGTGGTGCCGAACTCATGTCTACACGAACGTTGACACGGCTTGGGAAACAGGTGTACCGACCATCCGATTCGCACAGAAGCACGCCAGCCAGAACTTGCTAAACCTCAGTACAGTGGCGACCTTCTTCAGTGCCGTCACCGCAACGACTATGCAGTTCTCGTTCGACATGACGGACACGAAGCTTGCCAATGCGGTGAACTCGTTCTGGTTCACGTCCCTGGTGTTCAGTATCGGAGCCGCCGTCAACAGTCTGCTTGGAGTTACGTGGAAGCAGGCCATGTAGTACGTGCTCTCGATGTTTGCCAAGGAGTCAATCGCTCATCACCCGCATATAGTCGCTCTCCAGGGCACCGAGTTCCGTGGTGGGTGCTGATATGGATCAAGAGGTCACCCCTTGCCTTCCTCGTGCTGTCCGTGGCCTGCTTCTCCATCGGTCTCGTCCTCTTCGCCTACTCGTCCGGCCAACATCAGATCACCTGCACGCTTACTACGGTCTTCTCAGCATGCAGTATCGTCGGCCTCACTGCCGTTTCGGCGTGGTTCGCCTCGGAACGCTGGACATTCTCGCGACACAACGGCACAAAGTGGCTCGCGGACGTCCTCTCCGAGACGAAGGTCAAGGTGAAGTCCACCCGCGGCGTGAGATGGCTCATCTATGAGCCTCGCGCGCTGGCGTGGACGTGCTCCCAATGGACGACGCGTCACTTCCGCAAGCTCAGTGACGCCGTCTCGGAGCTCAGCGCACGCACGATATCCAGACTGAACTCGGACTCCGACGAGAAGCTCACGGATACCGAGCGCGGCGTCACGCCGGTTTCGCCTCTCCCAGGTTACGCCAGCCCAGAGCCCATGTCGCCCACTCTCATGCGCCGTAACGGGTCTGACGCCGGACCTCCTCTCCTACCTATCGCGGAGGTCCGCACAAACACGGCTATGTCGACTGCGGGCGAGGAGGACGGGACAGCGAGTATCATGAGCGACACGGTCGGGCCTCTTCCTACTCCCGGCCGCGGGCGATTCGCGAACGCGGTCCGCGCAGTGATCAAGATGCGTGCGGCGTCGACGGCGTTTCCCATCGACGCGCGCAACCCGCGCCGGCAGCGAACGATGTCCTCCGACGGGAACGGGCGGGAGATGGAGCCGGTGGGCGTGCTGAAGACCTCGCGCGTCGGTGCGCTGGTGCCGAAGCTGCGCAGTCTGCACCCGACACAGTCGTTCGAGGCGCATCTGGCACTCGTACGGCATCTGCAGTTCTCGCCGAACGGCAAGTTCTTGGCCACGTCCAGGTAGGTGGCGAGCGCAGTCGAATGCCGCAAGTTCATGACACTGATGGGTACGTGCTCCGTTCAGTTGGGACAGGACTTCGGTGATCTTCAAAGTTGGCGTAAGTAGGCCCGAACGCGGCGTGGTCAGTGTACCGACCCGTGCACAGGAAACGTTCACGTCCCATCGTATTCTGGCGCATCCGCAAGGCTTCGTCGGACAGGTCGCGTGGTCCCCCAGTGGCCATCTGCTACTGACGAAGCTCGGCCGAGGGGTCAAGGTCTGGACGGAGGTATGTTGCTGGTTTGCTGGGTGGTCCATACAGGGTCTCATGCATGTATGCGCCCAGGACGGTGTGTGCAAGAGGACGATCGATCGCCGTAGGAATGTTCAGTCCATTACATGGATGCCCGGCGGCGAAGGTCAGTTTTCGTCCTACTTCACAATGCAGTCAACGAGGCTAATCCGGACGCAGCGTTCCTATCGGTCGAGGGCAGCGACGTCACCAAATTGGTACGTACCTAGGTGTGGAATGCGGTGATGCAGCTCATCTAAGCTATCGTGATTAATCAGGATCTCAACGGGACGGTGCTCGCCACATATCACTTCGACAGAATGGTCTTGCACGATGTCGCGGTAACGCAGGACGGCGTGCGCATGGTCTGCGTTGGGACACTCACGGCATCTTCGGACGGCTTCCACCCGAGCAAATGTAGGGCGGAGAAACAGATCATAGGTAGGTTACATACATCGGTAAGTGGTTCCGGTCAACGCTAAACATACGTGCAGCGTACAACATGGTGAAGCAGGAGATAGAGAAGTGAGTGAACGCACATAGTTGATATCTTGAGTTAACTGACAATCTCCATCGCAGCCGGGTGCCTGTGTTGCACGAGGTTCGTGATATCACCTTGGCCAGGAATGATCAAGTCGCGCTGGTCAGTTACGAGAACAAGGTTGGTGTTGTGGTCATGCTCGAGGCTATCGTGCATATTCCTTAAACCCTCATAGGCACCACCGCAATTATGGAAACTCGACCCGGTGAAAGACTCTGTTCGGCTCTCACTCAGACACACGTACATGCCAAAGGTTACTGTCGACTTCGCTGGCCCTAGTTACTTCGGAGGCAAGAGCGATCAGCTGGTACTATGCGCTGGGAAAGGTGCGTCGAGATGTCGCTAAATCCGGTTGGAGTGCACTGCTAACGTGCCCGTAGCTGGTGACATTCATATCTGGGACCGTGAATCCGGCACACTGCTACAGCACATACGCGCACAGACAGTCGGCGGCGACCTCACCTGCATAGCCTGGAACCACGCCTGGGACACCTTCATGTTCGCGACCGGCAGTCACGACGGCGGCGTGAGGATCTGGACGACACCATCGCACGTCACCGGGTCGATCGAGAGTTCTGCCGCGCCGAGTCGCGCATTGACGACCCCTTCGAATACTCCCCGCACGATCTCACCTGCACCGTACGACCCCGACTACCGCACGGATAGCCCGACAGACCAGCTAGATCCCGCGTCACCGTCCCAAGAAAGTGCGCCAGCTACGGCTTCTCACAACGCCTTCGCAATACCTTCAGTTACGCTTCACCCGGCCGCGCCGCCCAGCTAGCCTGGGGCTCCCCTTTGTCCATTCCCCTCTTCGGAGCGGTAGTTCCTTGCACTGGATTCCTTGGTTGTGCAAAAGTATGTCGCATGATTATAACGGAACTGTTAGAACTCCTGTACTACAACGACCCTTTACGCTTTATGGCTCTCTACGCATATCTCATGTCCTGCATGTATCTGTATACTACCCGGTAGAAATTGACTCGCTGTCGTGTTTTACGTCCGAGTCCTATGAGGTCTAGTGTGCCGGACCAAGTACATGACGCTGAGTCGTCAGTCGTGCAGTCGCGTGAATCAACTTCCTCTCGCCGCTCACCGGCAACGAGTACTCACGCAAGCCCAGCATGACCGGCTCTTCTTGACCTTTCTTTGCTTCTCTTCTTCATACTGAATACGATCGCGAACGAGTATGAGAATGGTGCAAGAAAGACGACTGATCTGGGGCAGATAAACAACTTGGCGACTCCTGCGGTGACTCGACTGCCGTTCCGCAACTCGCTGCACCAGTCTTCGCATCCTCTTCCGCAACGACCATGGCCGCCATCGCATCGACATCCAAAACATTCCGGGTCGCCGTAGTTGGTGTCGGACTCGTCGGCGGCGAGTTCATCAAACAGCTCCTCGCATTCCCCGCGCCGAGCCCCTTCCGTCTCGTCTCGCTCTCATCCTCGAAGTCGACCCTCTTCCAGCCCGACGGTCTCTCAGTCTCTACTTCGAGCTGGAAAGACGAACTCGCGGGCTCGGGGCGGAAGCCCGATCTGCAGGCTCTCCTGCGGGAGCTCGCTGCGCTGGTGAAGCCGGGGCAGGAGGTCGTTTTGGTCGACAACACCTCCTCGAACGACGTCGCCGCGCTCTACCCACAGTTCCTCAAGTACGGCGTGAACGTGATCACCCCGAATAAGAAGGCCTTCTCGTCGGAGCTATCGCTGTACGAGCAGATCCTCGCAGCGAGCCTGGAGAGCGGAGCACGGTTCCTGAACGAAGCGACCGTTGGTGCGGGGTTACCAATCATCTCTACGTTGAAGGACCTAGTGGCGACGGGCGACAAGGTACGTACCTTGCGCAATTCGTCTCGGAAGGATCATGACAGTGGAGGCTGGGATAGGTGCTCAAAATCGAGGGCGTGTTCTCCGGGACCATGAGCTACATCTTCAACGAATTCTCCACTGGAAAGGAGGGCGGGCCTAGCTTTTCCTCTGTCGTAAGCGTAGCCCGGGAGAAAGGATACACCGTACGTGCATATATCCATCCATGCTCGACCGATCGCATATCAAACTGCGTTGCAGGAGCCGCACCCCGCAGACGATCTCAATGGAGCCGACGTCGCGCGCAAGCTCACAATCCTCTCCCGCTTCATCCCCTCCCTGCGCTCTGCGCTCCCCCAAGGTTACCAGTCCGTCAGCACGAAATCGCTCGTCCCTCCGGAGCTCGAGGGAATTGAGTCAGGAGACGAGTTCATCAAGCGGCTGCCGGAGTTCGACGCGCACTTTGACAAGATGCGCGCGGATGCGGCGCGGGAAGGCAAGGTTTTGCGGTTCGCCGGCGTCGTTGATGTACAGGCAGGCATCATCAAGGCGGACCTGGAGAAGTGCGTCTTACCTACACGCTATGCGCGCAATTCAGCTGACGATCGCATGCAGATACCCTGTTACGCACCCCTTCTCGACCGCACTCGGAGGCTCTGACAACATTATCATGTTCCATACCGAACGGTATGGCGCGCGGCCTCTGGTCGTACAGGGCGCCGGGGCCGGAGCAGCGGTGACCGCCATGGGTGTATTGAGTGATCTCCTGAAGCTGATTTAGGCGGTAAGGATCAGAAGAAACAGAAAGACATGTATCGCTAGGTCCGTCTATCTGATCTGGCGTGCTCTTTGCCACGCGGGATTGACATGCTAAATCTCAGGTGTACATAGCGAACCTGTATGACTACATTGTTCCAACTACTTGGCCCGTTGCAGCATCATGCGGTCGGCCCTTCGCGACAAGCCATCTATCATGTCGATGACCACACTTGACGTATAGCGTCTCTGTTTGTGGTCTAGCCGCACTTATTCTCGGGTGCGCGCAATCCTCCCGTCGTGCTGACGGCGTGCAGCTGATCTGCGGACTCGCATAATCCAGTCATTCCAGCGTATATCGAGCTCTTGCGATCTCCATACCCAAGAAATGGGCAGCTCTGTCGACAGGAAGGCATCGTTTCGGACCTGGCGTGGTCCATGTATTCAAGCCCGTCACCTAGCGAACCGCACGAATCATTTTGTGGTTGGTCCAATGAATCCCTGATACCACAAAGCCCAGAACCAATGTCAGGTGCGAAGTATCCATCTGAGCCGTAATTCGCCCAGAGGAGCGCTGAATATCTACTTGTTAGCTTTGGGGGCTGGTCGTGAAGCGATTCCCTGCTTAGGCTCATCTGCTGTCGGTCTCAGGAATTGTACCTCCGAACTGTGTCAACGGAACGGCAGCACACAAGCCCGGGAGCGCCGTCGCAGGAGAGTAAGCCGTTTTGGTGGACCCGGGCAAAGTGCTTCGTGTTCTGGAAGCCATCGAGCTTCCCTGCCACCCGCCCGCGTCCTTGTGTGCTGTAGCTCCCGTGGCGTTTTAAGAAGGTCGCGTACAGCAAGGAGAACGGCCCTGCCCCATCCCACCTCCCCTCTTCGCAGAGTAAAGTGGTAAGCTCCGTGACCCGGTCAGTGGCGAACGCCAACGTAGCTGAGCCATTGCAAGTCACATCTTCTTCATGTCGACGAACGCGGGTGCCAGCCCCACATTTCCCCCATGCGCCGAGGCCAGGCGCTCGGCTGAATCTGTATGTGTGTTAAAAGTCGCGCGTTGCCACGAACTCCTCATCGCTAACTCGCCGCTCACAACGCGAAACGACGTCCAGGATGTGGACGAGTGGAAGCTGCTGGAACCCAAGGTATGTTCATATAGTAATTTGCTTGTCAGCGTACGGCTTGACGAGGACTGGTCCAGGACGTATTTGCCGAATTGCGTCGAGAGTTTGGCGACAAGCGGCGGTCTAAGGCGCAGGCGAAGCTCGACAAGGCCGTCAAGGAACACTTTGACGACTTGACGGAGAGGTGGAAGTCCGAGATGGACACTCTACTCGTTTATGTGAGTTTGTCTTATCACTACTACCCGCGAAGAGTAGAAGTGATGCCGCTTCAACATAGGCGGGTCTCTTTTCCGCCGTTCTAACGGCATTCAACATCGAGTCATACAAGCTGCTCAAGCCAGAGCCGATGGACGAGACCGTATTAGCTCTCAGGCAGCTTTCCCAACAGTTGACTAGCTTCTCGCTCGGCCACCCGTACGTCATCTCCGCCCAGCGAGCCATCCCAATCGTCGACGCTACGCAACCGCGTTTCCTTGCTCCGCCCTCCATAGTCTCCGTCAACACACTCTGGTTCTCGAGTCTCATATGCAGTCTTGCCTCCGCATCTCTAGCCCTGCTTGTGAAGCAGTGGCTTTACGAGATCACATCCGGCATATCGGGTGCCTCACGGGAAGGCGCTCAGCTCAGACAACATCGTCTCGACAGCCTTAACAGATGGCACGTCTCGACGATCATCAAGATGATCCCCCTTCTGCTCCAGATCGCGCTCGTTTTGTTCCTCACCGGTCTCGTCCTCCTCCTATGGTCCCTTCAGGGAACTGTCGCCGCCGTCATCACAGCCCTCACCGGGATTCTATTCCTCTTCTTGGCAGCAGTCACCGTCCTTCCCACCTTTGAATGGCACTGTTGCTACCGCTCACCTCAAGCCTACTTCGTGTACACCTGTCTTCGACCCGTCAGAAACGGGGCCCTGAGCCTGTTTCGCCGAGGTGCGAACATCTGCGGGCGACACGCCTCCAGTAAGTCGTTTCTCGGGCGACGCTGCTGGCCGATGTTCCAGCAATGGTTCGGTCTACTATCCCGCGCCTTGCGGTACAGATCCTGGGAGACGCAGGAGCGGGTCTTCCTCACTCGGTCCGATGCGTCTTTCTCGCTTAACGTTGCCACCGCTATCCGAGCATGCGACGCCACGCTCGATCCTGCTTGCCTAGACGACATGCGGGTCGCCCTATCAGCCGAACCTAACGCACCACTCGTACGCTGCCTCTGGTCGCTCGGTATGAAGGCGGACATTGCAACCAGCGTCCGAGCGGAGCTTCTGAAGCGCGACGCGCCTCAATCCTTGGCCAGGGTCATTCTCCACGCACTGCGCCAGATGCTCGCGATCGAGCGCCACATCCGCGGAAGCTCATGGGAAGAGGACGTACAGGCGCTATTGCGCTTCCATAACTTCGCGAACAGCCCAGACGACCACATACCGCGCGATGACCTGACCCTCAGGACCAGCTTCCTGATCGCGATGGAGGCTGAACAGGCGGACAACAGGTATTCCGCGTTACGCTATCTGGCAGCGGCTGTCCACGTTGACTCTGACTCGCCTTGTGACTATGCAACCATACATCGAGGTGAGCAATGGCGCCTATCAACGTGACTAGACTCTAGAGCATCTGGCTCATTGAACTCACTTCAGTACTGTCGGCGGTGGAGCAATGGATCGACACGAAGCAACCCTCAGGCACTACAAACCCGTCGAGAAACGTACCCCAGATCTACATGTCCGCCTTCGCCATCGTCGCGCATTGCATCCTCTGCCTGGTGACAGGGAAGACGAACACGCCTCACCCGCAGGACGTCCGCATTGCAAGGCAGTGCGCGCGTGCCAGAGTCGCCCTAGACAGGCTCCCGCGCTTCTTACCTGCCACCATGATGCTCCGGACAGACACCGCTCTCTGCAACGAGCTTCTATGGGGGTTGTCGCTCCTCCTACAGCCACTCGCACAACTTGCTCTCATCAGACCAGAAGTGGTCGATGAGGACATCGTCGCGGCCTTGGAATCGGCATGGTCCTCCGCCAAACCTTCTCTCGTACCATGGGTTGCGGCCGCACCGAGTGCCGAGAGCGCGAGTAGACCGTCGGGATCCATCTCTGATCGGCTGAGCGACCTGCAGCGGGACGCATCCTGGTGCTTCGACCCCTTCGGAATGGTCCTTTCCCCACGGTAGTGCGACTCCCTCTTTGAGAGCACGTCCTGTGAGCTCGGGCACTTCCTTTCCCGCTGGAGGCAGCACTGAGCTACCAACAGCTACCGTCGGATGGCGCGCTCGTCTGCACCGCTGCTTTTTGCCTTCACATTCAATCAACGACTTCGATTTCCGCCCTTCCGCCTTCGTTATACGCATTTACTCGCACTCAATCCAATATCTTATTCTGATGGCTTGACCAGGTTTCGTGATGACGTTCGCTAGCGGGCGTTGAGTCGAGCTTATACTTGCCTAATGATGACTTGTGTCTCTGTCCCGGATTGTAACAGCAGGTACGTCTATGCCACCCTACAGAAGAAGATTCTGATTTTGAGTATGCAATGCAAGGGCTGGTGCAGCGCACCCTACCGGATCTGTTCAAACTGTTACGCCAGAATTGCTTACGCCGCCGCCGTATCGCAGTTGCCAGGCTTTCATATCTCAGGTCGGCGCCGGCAGCCCACCAGCCTGGAACGGCGAGGTGGATTGCTTTGCGCCCCACCTCCGGACTGCTACCACATGTGTGACGTCCGTCTGCACCTTCCCTAACATGCTGGTTTAGGGAGGCCTGAAGGAGCATACCACGAGAGCTAGTCACCGTGGTCTTCAAGGCGATGTTCAATCCTTTCTTGGTAACGTAGATACTCTTCTTTCTCGGTCACCGCCGCTTATCTGCACGAGCCAGACATGTATGTGGACTCGTCCGCGATGATCAGCTCTTAGAATTGTAATGCATCATATACGAGGAACCTTCCTTGCCGTCTTGACAGCGTCTGCTCGCAGCACCCTCGAAATGCGGCGAGTTGCTAGCTCACACGGGGGCTCTGTCTTCCTCCCCTCAAAAGGCCAAGCCAGGGTTGATATTCCCTCGCTTTGTGTCATTTGTACGTCGATGTTTGCTCTCTTGGATATACAGCGCGAACTGATCACCCTCAGTACTCGCAGCGATACACCTCAAGCTGGAGCGAAACATGTCAGGCCACGCTGAGGAACCTAGTCCCGTGCGTGCATCAATCTCATATCACGCCCCCTATACCCTCTATTGACGATACACCAAGGATCTCCGTGGGTCAACCAGAGATGCTGCTAAAGATGACGACTGGAGCGTCCCAGATCCCCAAGTATGTCATGGTAGTCCCAACTTCCATCGACGTACCAGTGAGTTTGTACTCACAACAAGATGGTCGTAGGATATCACCGCCGAGCTACAGAAGGAGTTCGGCGACACTCAGCAGTACGAAGCTCAAGGGAAGCTAGACGAGGTCGTGCAAAAATTTCACGATAGCTCGATGGAGCGATGGAAGTCCGAACTGGATACTCTGCTTGTCTATGTGAGTATTCGTTGGATCTCAATGAAGCGACAAAGTACTCAGCTTGACTCATTACAGGCGGGTCTATTCTCCGCTGTTTTGACGGCGTTCAACGTAGAATCCTACCGACTTCTCCAGCCTGATGCGGTGGAGTCAACGGCTGCGGCTATCAGCCAACTGTCGGAGCAGTTGAACCACATGGCTATCAGCTCTCTCACTTCCGACGCCATTCATCGGCGACGTCTTCTGCGCGACGAAGTCCCTCCATTCAGCCCTCCGCTCTTCGTTATCTGGGTCAACTGTCTCTGGTTCTCCAGCCTTGTGATCAGTCTCGCCTCCGCTTCCATCGCACTCATAGTCAAACAATGGTTATACGAGAACAACGCCGGGATCGCCGGCACTTCCCGTGCCTCAACTCAACTTCTGCAATACCGGATGGACTCCCTCAAGCGGTGGAGAGTGCGGGCGATCATCATGCTGGTCCCCGTGATGCTTCAGCTCGCCCTCATCATCTTCCTCGTCGGATTGGCCATCCTCCTCTGGAACCTGAATCGTATCGTCGCCCTCGTATCATCATCATTCATCGGTACCCTCTTCCTCTTCCTCACCGCCGTAACCGTTCTGCCGGCCTACCGGTGGGATTGTTGCTACCGCTCCCCCCAGGCGCTCATTGTATACACCGTCGTGCGCGCCTTCCGCAACCGTCTGACGGACGCCCTACAGAGGGGAAACAAGTTCTGCGCGGCACGACGTTCAGCTGCCAAGCTCAAGTCCATCAATTTCTGGTGGTACACCCTTCTTCAGCGGTGCTGTGGTATCCTCTCGCGCACCACCAAGTACCGTACGTGGCAAGCGCAGGAACGCCTCAACCTCAGCCAGCAGTCGGGAGCGCTCAATGTCGAGACGGCGGTGACGGCGTACTCTACGACGCTCGAGCCAGCCTGTCTCGATCACATGCGCATCGTGCTCTCGGGTGAACCTGGTCTGCCGCTTCTGCGCTGTCTCAACGCGCTGGACATCGCTACGGGCGACGGAACTGTGGTGCCTCCGTCGTTCCTCAAACGCAACGCGCGCGTGGTCGTGTCGCGCATGCTGTTGTATGCGCTGCGACAGATGCTCGCCGTGGATCGGGGAGATCGTGCGAACCTGGCGCGGGACTGGGAAGTGACTATACAGGCGCTCTTCAACTCCTACAACATCGTCCTTTCGGGAATCTCTGTCCCCTACGATGATATGGCATTGCGGACGGCTTTCCTCGTCTCAATGGAGGCGAAGGACACTGCGAATTGCTACACCGCACTCCGCTATCTGGCCGCCGCCGTGGATGTTGACTCGGCGACCTCCTGCACGTATTCTGCTGTGTCGCACGGTGAGTGATTGTGTAACTCTCGTTGGACGGAGTACTCACCAGCCTCTACTCGCAGTTCTGTCCGCAGCCGAACAATGGATCGAGAAACAGGATGCCAGCGCGCGCAGTACAACGCCTCCTCAGATCAACATGACCGCCTTCTACGTCGTCGTGCACTGCATGCTGCGCGTCGTCGAGGAGAAGACCGACGTACCGATGCCCCAGCGGCCGCACTTTACGGAGCTCTGCGAGCGCGCACGCACCGCCTTGTCCGCGCTCCCCAACTTCCTGCCGGAGCCTGGAACGCTCGTTCGCGACCCCGCGCTCTGCGACCAGTTCTCGTTCGGGCTGCAACTCCTGCTCGCGCCGCTCACACGCCTTTCCCGCGCGATGGAGGCGCCACACGCCGCGGACACCGCCCCACATCTTGTCGACACCCCATCGCCCATCCACGAGGATGTCGTCGGCGCGCTGGAAGGAATGTGGGACACCGCATGGTCCGTCCTGGTCCCCGGCCCGCACCCCGCAAGGGCGGAGGGTCTGCTCATCACCCCCCGACTGGCGGCGTTGCAGAGGGATGTGGAATCCCTCTTCAACCCGTTCGGCATGAGTTTCTTCCTTGCTAGTAATTAGGTTCGCACTTTGTACGAGGTCTACTAAGCGGCCACGTCGCAGTGTCCGAGTCCCTTGGTTGACTTATCCGTGCTCGATAGATAGGTTGCAACCTACATATGTTATTCTGAGGCTGGACCTATGCGTTTCAACCCTTCTCGTTCTATTATACCATGTCTTGACTGAGCCACTGTCATCGGGTATGTTGTGACCCTGGACATGATGAGACTGAGAGACCGTACTAGTAGTCCCATACGCAGCGACAAGGCCACGCGGCACGAGTGGCCTACCCATGCCGGACGATGCCATACGCGCCATCGAGGATGCGTGCGACACCATCCGCGAGGCATGGGATGCGCCGTACCTCGCCGCGCCCACTTGGAACGTGTCGTTCCCCCGTGCTGTGTAGTGCGAAGGGAACGACCCCACTCCGCACGTGCCCCATAGTGAGCACTGAGCACCTATGCGAGGTCGTGTATAGCCAGCGGCCGTTTCAACCCTAGGTCGTCGGCGCAACAATTCCACCAGGAACGGTTGATACACCACGCACACAGTTGTATGTCCGGCGACTCGTCCCGTTGACAATTGTACCGGCATCAGCATATGACCATCGCCGCCAGCGGTGCCGAAACGTTTACGTCCAGAAAATGGTGCCTCACTTGCAGTGATGGAAATAGCGGGGCAGCATTCGCGTAGGGATCACATCACACACTCGTATCCTCCTCAACTCCAACATCCGCCACCCAGCCTTATCTCATGGCCTCTGGCCATCCTCAGACGACCGTGATGTATCATGACTACTTTAACACTCACTCACTCACTCATGAGCACGTAGAACTCGGAACCCGATGGCATTTACGAGCCTACGCTTCCAGTGGCCAACGAGACCTCAGTGAAGCTGTACAAGGGCTTGTGTCCCTTTTGCATTCCACAAGACGACCCGCCGGAGCCACCGTCGTATGGATTCGAACACGAAGCACTGCTTCAATATCACATAATCCATCCATCTTCCAGGGGTCGGGCCGAGGTAGCTATTCTTACAGCTCTACACGTCGAAACCATCACCTCACTCGGACGCCATCCAGCTAGCTTGGCTTGATTCAATGAACCTTGCTCCTTCTAGTACATTTTCGGAGGATAGTCCGCATACCATCATCCCCGGTAAGCGTACTCGCTGGCAACTGCCGTACTGCCGCCATATTACTCACAATAGAACGCGCAGTGTGTGATCAGCACGGTGCGATGTTAACTCAGGAGGAGATCGTTCTTTGCCCTCCCCTGCGGGACCTCCAAGAACTCGTCGACTGGGAGAAGAAAGACTGGCATCAACGCCTGGAAATTGACGTGCACCGCGCCCGAACCGTGCCGCCCGCGAACGTGAGTAGCGGCATTACACTCACGCTGAAGGAGACTCCCTGCTGATAACGTATCTTCTGGGACAGGCACTTAGTGGACGCCTCAGCTGCATCTATACTCACAACACCGCAACATCGAGTGCCGAAGAGTTCCTCGGCCATTTTGTGATAGCCTGCACAGATCTCGCCTACTCTCCGCCCGACGGGATCTCGACATTCCCGCAGCAACTGCAATACACGGCCAGTTGAGCGCAATATCTCAGGAGTGTCTCGCAGGCTGCTACACGAAAGATACACCACATGATCTCGGGCTGGCGTCTGCCGGTGAGCCCCGGGCTCTCCGGGAAAGTTATCCGGTGGTACTCTGAGCGAAGATCCTCAGACATCCCCCATCGGAGACTAGCCAGGTGTCGGGCGCGTTAACCGTGCGATGCCCGGGGGGTTTGGCCCGGATATCTTGTTCAGATAACACCCGGGGCTCAGACAGTCGCTATCTGCTGGATACCTTTGCAGCGGTCTGGAGGATATCCCCGGGTCATATATACATTGCCACCTCCTCCAATGAGATGCTACAGTATCGTCTGCGGTGTGGGTATAGTAATCGGATAGACAAGACCAGAGTGAACATATGTATCAGGTAACACGAGATTACAACGAGCCTAAGACAGAGACATGTTGCTTGAAGCGAGCCCATAGCTCACCGTGAATGTCGCGAAGAACGGGCACCACGGTAGTAACAGGGTCAGCGGGGACCTCATCGTCCGTATCGCTGTCTCCGATCCTGCTGCGGGGTACGTTCTGCTTCCGCATAATCCAGTAAGTAATGAAAGGACCGTCCAGGTCTATCTCCGCGCGCCACTTGGGCCAATCACCAGCAGGGAACGCCGGGTTGGCTCCGACGAAGGCGATCCAAAAGGCTTCCCTCCCCCAAGCCCAAGCTTCTTCCCGATACGGCGTCACCACAGAGAGCAGCCAGTCGCTGATGCGCTCTGACAGAGTCGCCCAATGTCGTTGGCTCCGCCAATCGAAAGGGGGAAGGACCGGGAGGAAGGGGATGGGGGACGAGAGGAGAATCCGTCGAAGCTGCGTCCTACATGAGGGCGCGTCTGGGGCTGACAAAGCGAGAACGTACCTCATCTCGGGCTTGGTCCTTCTGGTACTCCACTCCATCCGTAATGGTCGAGGGTGACGGCGCCACCGAGACGACGGGGAATGTGAATGCGGCAAATGGCTCGGGAACGGAAACAGTAACTTGCAGGGGCTGCATGAGTAGAAAAGGTTATGATGTGAGTAGAGTAGATGGCAGCGTGCACAACGGACGTGGGGGCATGCACCAGCTACTCACCATTTTGCGCTGACGCAGCGCGATAGGAATACGACCCAGGAACGACAAGGAGAGCGAGAGACCTTGCAGTCCCTCCTCTCCTTCGGGGGTTTCACAGAGGATGGTGCAGGGCACAACACATGACATGATAAAGCGAGAGAGTGAGGAATCGTTGAAGCCTGCTGCAGGACACGTCGAGGTTGGAAGTCGAGCAACGCAGGCGCTGAACGCCTCTGGAGGTGCCTGGCGCCCACCACTCCCACGTGACCTGAGGACTTGTCGTTCTCCACCGTCCAAGCTTTCGTTCCTCTCGGTCGCAGTCTCCCTTCTTCTCGGTGCTACCAACACTCTCTTGTTTTACCCTCGCAATCATGGCACGCAGGTCGTTTGGTTTAGACTTACAGAAGATAGACACTCTTCTACGAGCTAAAGGTGCGCAAACAAGGGATTGTTTCCTGAGTCCCATCGCGCTGAGTGAAGTCGAGCAGAAGTGCAGCGTGTTGCCGGGAGTCACTCCCAATTCATCTGTTTGATCTGTCCGAGGAAGCCTGGGCCTCGCATTACTATGAGCACCTCCTCTGTTGTTCCACATTCCACCACCCGACTTCACCAGTTGTCGCGCCGCCATAGTGGTGAGACACCCTTCCAGTCGATGGCCGAGCCCATCCCAGTTCCTGCTACAACGAATGGCCCGCAAATCGAACACGACACAGACATGCATATGCCCCCCACGACGCTTCCCATCTCTCCGCCTTTCTATGTGGACATCGGCGACCTCCCCGCACGCGCCGAATCGCTCACTCTTCCCCATTCCCCTGCCGCGACTCCACCTCCCCCGCCTCTCTTCCAGGACGACCATCTTGGCGACGAGCAGGTCCCCCTGAACGAGCTCTGGGGTGTGTCTCACGACCGGGTGGTCCATCTAGAGCCGCAATCGACCACGACGGGGGATATCTTCCAGGACATCCTAGACTCGCTGCAATCGGAGTCACCCGTGTCATCTTTTCCTCCGCCACCGCCGCCGAGCAACTCGGAAGAAATGTGCATGCCGGACGATGGGTCCGCCGATGCCCTGAAACTACCTGGGCAATCTACTCGTATGTTTCCGCTCCGATCCATGCTGAGGCGTCTCATTATTGTGGTTTCTCACTGCAGCTTCGGAAAGCGAATCTCAACTCCGTTTCAAGTGCACACCGTCGTCAGAATTGTACCCGTGGCCGTCGTTCTCGGTGAGTTCCCCTTGCTATATGTGTAATATGGTATCTCAACGTTCTGCAGTTATTCGTCACACATCTCCTGTTTAGCTCCGCATCCTTACGGTTTTCCGACGCCCAGAAGCTCGCTGTCCTCAACTGGGGCAAGTCATTACAAGCAGTCGGTGTACCTAGCTTGTACGCCGTCAAGAAGGTGAGCGACCATATCGAGAAGGTCGTCGGTGATCCTACCGTCAAGGTCGTCTCGGCCTCCGGAAATATCTTCTACATGAACCAAGTTCACGCCGCCATTGCGAAAGTAGGTGCTTCTTGTCAGCAGTCTGCTATACTGAAACTGATCAAGTGCTCGATACAGGACTATGCTAATCCGCTTACCCGTTTTGCAATGTCCGACTACGCTCAAGACGGCGGTAAAGGCATGTCCCAGGTACAGAACGGCAAGAAGATGTTGGTAGATCTGCCGTCGGAGGTCTCGTCCCCCGCTGTGCGAGTCAACGGACAGATCTTCTTCGTGAATGAGCTACTACGATGCACAGATGGATCTCTGTTCATTCCATTTCTCTTCCACTATGCCGCGACTACGAGTACTGGTTCTCCCATGAATGCAGATGGTCAAAACGTGTCTACTAGTGAGCTTCATGCGCTCGGTTGTGAAGTGCTTAGGACTGAGGTACAATATCCTCTGTTCTTGTCAATAATCACCCATTCAAAGTTCTGTTGTCAGGCTGGGTTGCGGGTCGTCAGCGAGCGGGTCATCCGGTCGACGCTCTCATTTGAAGACACGTATGAGCAATTATGCCAAACTGCAGATTTCGACCGCACCTTTTCCGGTACGTGTGCGGCGGCCCTCAATCGCGCTACTTTGCGACGTGACTGATAATCGATTGCCCTGCTTCCTGAAGAGGAGTCGAAGGCGCACGCCGACAAGATGCCCAACCCGCTGCGCGCGAAGGCAAGGGGGCGCATGGTCTATGCAGTCCCCTTAATCATTTTCATGGACGACGTTTCCGGCAACGTGTCGAAGCAGTGGAATAAGCATCACGTCATCTACATGTCCAACGCCAATCTGCCTCGTGAGATGCTCGAAAAGGAGTTCTGCATCCGATTTGTAACGTCCTCTCCGCATGCGGCTCCAATGGAATTAATGGCGGCGATGAAGGACTCCATAGCGTGAGCTTGACTACCGGGTTCCGCGGGTCCAAATGACTCTACTAACGAACTCTCAGTAATGCTGCAGAGACCGGTGTCGATGCATGGGATTGCAAACACGAAGAAGAGGTTCTTCTTTGCCCGTACGGCCTCTTCCTGGGGGGCGACAATCCAATGCAAGCGGAGGAGTGCAGCCATGCCGGGTTGAACTGTAATTTCTTCTGTCGTACTTGTCATGTCGGTGGCACGAAGGCCGAAAAGCAGTCTTTGGCTGGTTATGCGAAAATTTTCACGGTAAATCTACCTGAGATATCAAGCAAACAACGGTTTACTGAATATTCATATGATAGCCCGGAAAGCTTCGTACACCCGAGGACACCCTTGCGGAGATCAAGAAGCAAGCATCAGGCGCATTTGTAGCGGGGGACAAACTCAAGGATGGCGTGACAAAAACCGGAGTCCGGGATGCTACAACTACTGCGGTCCTGCAATGCATCGTCGAGCTCGGAAAAAAGCTGAGAAAACGATCCGAGGGTTCAGCTCAGCTCTCCGAAGAAGAGGTGCGAAAGCGACTTGAAAATGAGCTCGAACGACTCCTGCAGGGCAAGGGCATTGAGGAACATATCAACCCGCTGCTCGGCATGCCAGGTGCGTGTGATAGCAAGTTAATAACTCGACTACACATGACGTTGATGTCCGGCATCAGGGCTCAACGTGCATCTCGACACTCCAACAGAGGTGCTGCATACCGTGCTCCTCGGTGTGGTGAAGTACTATTGGAGCCAGACTGTGTTCGTTCTGGAGAAAGCGAAGGCCCTACAGATCTTCCAGACACGCTTGGAATCGGTGAACGCTGAGGGTCTGGATGTGCCCGCGCTAAATGCCGAATACATGTGCCATTACAAGGGCGGACTTATTGGGAAGCATTTCAAGAGCATTGCGCAAGTCATGCCTTTTGCGATCTACGACCTCGTTCCGTCAACGCTTTTAGATGCCTGGCATGTCCTGGGAAAGCTGGTGGTTCTACTGTGGCATACGAAGATCGAGGATATCACAGAGTATACCGTGCGTACAGTCTTCGGAGTATGAACTCTAACTTGAACGTTGAACTCTAATACCGACAACATCAGGCCAACTTATCGCGAACCATTGAAGACCTTCTCAACGTCACAGCTCAGTGTTCCCCCAGCATCCTCATCTCGAAACCTAAGTTTCACTTCCTCGTCCACCTTCCCGCCTATATCCAACGCTTTGGCCCTGCCATCCTCTTCTCGACCGAGCGCTATGAAAGCTTCAACCATGTCTTCCGCCTCAGCTCGGTATACAGCAATCGTCAAGCACCAAGCCGCGACTCTTGCAGAGCGTTCGCCGGTAACGACATCATGAAGCACATCGTATCAGGCGGATTTTGGAAGGACCCCGCTAGTAGCAGATGGGTTCGTGCAGGGCCCGCGATCCTAGATTACATGGCAGCACATCCTGAACAGATGCGATTCATCGGTCTACCGAATCCGCGGCACGTAGAGAAGACGGCCCCAGGTGCGTGTCATCCGATTTGACTCAGGATATCCACTGTTCTTGTCGTCTCACGAGTTTACACTGGGCCAGGTCACGCAACTCTGGCCGTGGAGAAAGATGTAGTTTCAGGAAAGCTACGCCCCCCAAACGTCCTGCAGTGGCGCAACACGCTCGCTGCCCCTATCCTTCTGGCTCGCGAGGACCGCTCAGAGCACGCGCGTCATCTGAATTCGCTTGTAGTACAATGCCGTTCGTTCACTCTCGCACAGGGAGACGTCGCGTCGGTGGGCAGCGACGTGGTGATCACGCTGGCAGAACAACAAGAGGTCCGTTGTGTTCTCCCTCCTCACCACCGTCCGCTGACTCCTGGGAATACATCTCTCACCCAACAGCCTGTTGTTGCTCGCGTCCTCGAAGTTCTTACCAAGTTCGATAACGACTTCCCCAAGAAACTCGCCTCTCAGATCACGCTACAGACCTACGAATTCCTGCCATCCCTTCACCACGTCCTACGGCTTCCCAGGCTTCTGCTCACGGACACGAAAGTCGTTGCGCGACCTCATGTGAGTACTCAGTTCATGATATGATATGCTTGTTGATATTCCGTAACACACAGGATGTGCTAGCAGTCGTCAACCTGCAGCATGACTGCTACGCATCGGAGTGTAGCGAACATCGCGCCATTCCGGTACTACAAGAGCGCCTACAGTCGACCAAGACACGCACTGTCGTTACGCACAAGGGGACCAACGCTTGGGTCATGAATGTGTACTCAATTCATAACCACGACGTCATCAAACGAGCGGTGCCCCCACACCTCTCTCAGTTCCACCGGGTTGTGGCGGAAGCTGATGTCGCTACTGTGCGCGCGCAGGCTGTCGCGAGCATGAAGGAGAAGACGAAGAAGACCACCAAGGAGGGTGCCGGAAGCGGCGGCTCCACTGTACCGTCCACGTCATCTGGGTCTGTACCCCCTGCACCTGTCTCCGTGTCAGCACGCGCACCCAACTCCGTATCAACGACCGCGTCTGTGTCTGTTCCTGCACGCGCACCCAACCCCAATCAATTGCCCACGTCCACGTCCGCGCCGTCGCATGCGTCCACGTCCGCGCCGTCGCATGCGTCCACGTCCGCGCCCGCGCCTTTGCACGCCCACACATCCGCGCCGTCGCACGCCCGCACATACACGCCGTCGCACGCGCACGCATACACGCCGTCGCACGCGCACGCATACACGCCGTCGCACGCGCACGCATCTGTGCCGGCGCACGCACGCGTGACGTCCATGTCGGCGCACGCGCGCTCGTCCGTCTCAGTGCGTGCGCCCATGTCCATACCAACACATGCATCCACGTCCACCACAGCCTTTTCCGCCGGACCCTTGTTCGCTCCGGTGCTCAGGCCCACATCTGCCTCACCGTATGTGTCTACGACTGCCCCGATGTGTCCACCATCCATGTATACGCCAGTGTACACGTCGACGTATGCTCCAATGCGTGGGCCTACCCCTATCTCGTCTTACGGTTCCATCTCCACCCCGGGACATGCGCTACCGACCATTCCAACATCATATGCGCCCTCGCCCGTACCACTGCATGCACAGATGCCTATGTCCACCCAAGCCTACGCCCCCACACCTACACGTACACCCATGCCCGTGTTGGCGAACTACACCTCAAATGTTGTAAGTCGTTCGTCGAATCTTCCCTGAACCAGCCGTTGAAGGAGCAGCCACTAACGAAGCCTACCGTACAGTCCGCAGCATGGCCCGCTCCTCATCAGCATCCACAGGCTGCGTGCGCCCGCGGTGGACTGACCGCAGACTATCCCAACCCTTTCCTAGACGCACCTATGCCGTCCGCAAGCCCCATGGGGTCATACCCCTCAATGCCCACGCAAAACCGCCTGCACGGGCCCTCTGTGTCCGAGTTGGGAACCTCAACGGCACCGACCTTTCCTACTGGCTTCCCGACATGTACGCTCCTCCCATCTCTTGTTACCATAGTGCTGAGTATATTCTGGCAGCCTACGATGATGGCCGTGTCCCCAGCCATATCCCAATGCAGTACAACATGCACCAGCCGCAGCCACGAGTTGGAGATCACACAGCGAGTGCGGGTCCTACAGGTGCACACAACCAAAACGACCTGTCAGCGAATCTCCGTTCTTGGTCCACTTGCGCAAGCCAGGGCGGTACGTTCGATGACATCTCAAGCTCTGTCTTCACGTCGGGTATAGGCACTAGTATTCGCAGTGTTTCCGCATCCTACAGCAGCTCGGGACCTTCCGGCATCTCGGGGCAACTTCCGACTTCAGCAACCTTGGCGACTCCGCCCGGATTTGACGACATCTCGTCATGGCTTCGAGAAGATGTTCGATTGCAGAGCGTTCTTGCAGCAAACACGGGCGGCACCGGCTCTAACCATCCCTATGAACCTCCCTCTGTCACCGACTACTCCCCGTTCCCAGTTCACCACTCAGCAGCCAATCCGGCGCACCAAGGGCAGGGCTTCGATAGCATGTTCAATATATAACTTCTGCCTGTAATTGTGTATCGGCGGCTCTTTTTCTTGCCGAGCTGACCGTGTGTCGGATGCGACAGAGTCAAACAGTCGCAAACAGAGATGTGCTGACACGCCAGCGCGCGCTGTCTCTGACCTCTCGCCGCTGCCAACAAGGGCTCCATCGACACGACAGGACCCGGACATGTCTCTCCTCGATGATTTCCGTCGCATTGTCGAGCCCCTCAGTGTCGCCAACCCACCTCTTCCCGGCCCTTCAGGATCGTCATCCAGCACGTCGGCTGGCCCGGGTCCGCGATCTCCTCTCTTTCTTCCAGGCTCTGAGGACGAGCTCGACCATACCACGACAGCTTCTCTGGCCGGCGACTCGGGATCGACGTCAATGCTCCAACCTCGCATCGGCATTCGCCGTCCTCGCGAGATCGACCCGTTGGAGACCGGTGAGATCAGTCCTCAGTTAGCCAAGCGTCTCAAGGTGTATGGCAGAAGGGTCTGTACGACGCTTGGGCTGGAAGAGGGTTGTGTGGACGAATTTGTTGAGGTCAGTGCCATGTTACACTTGGTTGTGTCATCAGACTTACTGTGGTTCACCGTGACAGCTCCCGACCACGGCACACATGCTCGTCGACGTCAAGGTCTACCTGATGTTCACGCAGAAGTCCGACTTGAAGACTCAGCTCAACCAGCTCATTGGGACGGAGAAATTCCAGGTTTGTGGGGCTGCAATGACCCAGTACCTCGCTCACGCGACCCCTCCAGCAAGGCTTGCAAAGCCGCCTCACTGCTTGCCTCCTCTCACCGCACATCATGGGGTACATCCACGGTGTAGGTCCGAAGATCGTGGTATGTACCTTTGAGCATCGTCTACGAGTCATCGACTTACTGCACGTCCTTCACATAGGAACTGATCATGGCTGACCCGATGTCGATGCGGGTGGAACCCGAGATGGTTGAGTTCCCCGACGTCTTCGACAACCTCCTCTCCCTGCTCCCCAAGCTCCTTGCTCGTGTCCGTGGACAGATCAAAGAGAAGGTGAGCCTCGTCATGGTCGATGGGTATGTCTTTGACTCATTTACCCTCATTCTTCTCTTGTAGTTGCTCCTGTCCCTCGGCAACGAGGACGTTCTCGCTGTTTTGCGAGCGACAGGGGGAAAGACTACGAAGGCTGCAAACGCCAAGGTCCTCAATATCGCAGAGCTTACCACCTCGCTCATCCCAAGGAGGCTGCCGTTCGAAGTGACGTCTCAACTCTGGGCCCGTATCGCTTTCTTGGTGAGTGCACAAAGTGCTCAGGCTCCTCGCAGCAGTGACTAAGCTAAACGCTGCAGCGCCATGCCCTCGTCAAGTTCAACACTCAGCTCCTTACTGGGACCATCATCGTCTCGTCGGAATCCGAAGCTGGCGAGGGCAACAACAGGGCACACGCACCGCATGCTGCGGGTGGGTCACAGGTACCGACCGTGGCTGCAGGTGGAGCGCAGGCACCCGATGCAGAGCACGCTGAGGCGACCCCCGACGATGCCGTGCAACCTGAGGAGCAAGAGTACGGCGCCCGGGAATTCTGGGTCTACGTCGATGCGCAGCTCGCCTCTTTGCACGCCCACGTCCTGAAGAAGCATTCCACCCGGCCAGAGCAAGTGACGGCATGGAAGACGTGAGTGTCCTCGCCGAATTCTGTCAGTGCGATGGTTGTTGATGCTCAATATGAATAGCTACCTGACGACCAAGTTGCGGGACGACCTCGACAAGTACGAAGGCGACAGCAATCCGGGCGTCAAGCCCGTCAACACTTACAAGGCAGCCGCGTGGCAAAAAACCATCGAGAAGCACATGGTCTGATGAGTGCCGCTTTCGCGCCCACCTCGAACTATCCGTATATTTTCCCATCCGTCCGCATCATTGTCAGTCTTTTCTAATCACATCGTCTCTCGATGACCATGTCGTCATGCTTTCTGGATATGCTCTCGTCGTCATGCTGCTCTCCCTAGTATTGCTCCGATAATTCCTCGCTAATGCAGTAGTAAATACCGTCTTATGATGTCGAAGCGACCCCGTAATCCATCCATACATCCATAGCTAACCCCCCATACCCGCCTCCATAATCCGTACTAGTAGTCCACTAGTAGCGCGTACCGAGCTGAATACAATGTGGCCTTTCTCCCTAACCGGTACAGGAAGGGCCCGAGCACCGGCGTATATACCCAGGGGCTTTGCGAGACATCAGGGGGATGTGGACAGCGCGATATCTCAGGGTAATCTACGGGGAGATCTCTGAGGAGCTCAGGCAGACACTGTGAGATGTTGAGGACGCTCGCCGAGGGAGATCCGCGATAGATATCGCGTCGAGTCCATAAACGAGATATCTAATCGACAGCTCACGATAAATATCCCAGACATACCCGCCCCGACTCTTCCAATATCCACCTCGCGTGATATCCAGAGATAGAATGCTCACCTAGGCGTGTACCTACCTATGTACTTCACAGAAGAGCGAAAGCGCGGAGTCGCGGTGAGATGTTCCGGATCCGTCACACTCGCGGACATCCGTCTTGCCAAGGAGCATGGAGAGCGCCCTCCGATCTTTGAGCTTTTATTCAAGTTCAACTCGCAGCATACGCAGCGCGTGAATCCGTACGCTACGCTCGTCCGCGCGCTGGCAGCGCTGGGAGACGCGTTCATGCCACCCGCCTTGTTCTACGCGGAGCAGGTGACCGAGGACGCAAAGAAGACGATCGTCTCACTCCCGGTGGAGAATCCGACTACGTCCTACAGAAAGCTCTTGCGCGAGCTGCGGGACCTGTACTCGAGGACGGACGAGGATCTGAAAGCCGAACGTAGCGAGATGTCCGTAGGCAACACGGAGCTCCGCCCGAGTGAGGTCTGAGAGCGGCAAGATCCAAGTAAGTGTTGTGTCGTCTTTTCGTGCTGCTCCCTGGAGTCGCGCTCATTGGCATCTCCCCTAGCCGTTTCCCGAGGTACCCTCGCGTCCGCCGCGCGTCAGTGCGCAAGCTGACACGCCTGGGTATGACGTTGTGATAATACCGAGCTATCGTCCGTACCGCGTCCAGTTCGTGTCGCCCGTTACATGAACGTCGGGTTCCACTCCCTCTCTTCGACAAACTCCAGCGCCGGGCGATACTCCTCGGGCAGGAGCGTGCCCTTCTCGAGCCCGGACGGGTCCATCCAGTCATACACCCAGTCGCACGCCCATCCCTCCGCGCGCATCCGCTCGCGGAACAGTCCACGGAGCAGTGCGTAGTCCGGCTCCTCCCCGTACGCGAGGCCCGTGACGTGCGCGTGGTACGCAGCGAACTCAGGCGGAGAACGCGACAAGATACCCCCCAAGGACGGGTCCGCCTTCAGCTCGCAGATCATGGACCGTTTCGTAGCCTCGGGCCCGGGCAATCCCGACCAGGGAAGAGTGCCGTGGAGGAACTCGAGGAGGACGTAGAGCAGTGACTCGACATCGTCAGCGCGCGAGACAGCTAGTAAAGCGACAGTCGTGTTGAGAAAGGTCATAGCACCACTGGCATGAGGAAAACTGAGAATGTTAGACACACATTGTGACTTGTGCGCCGCCACGCTCGAGTACCGGACCGTCCCAAGGGGGCGTTCGCTCGTGGAGAGAGGAACGTGCTCGCCGGTGTCTGCGTCGAGGTATGGTTGCGCGAGCCCGAAATCGAACATGTAGAGGATCTTCGCGGTCTCGCCGCGGCCCATTGCGAAGTTGTGCGGCTTGATGTCGCAGATCACAACACCTCTTGAGTGAACGAACTGGATCCTTCGTAGCTATATTCGCGTAGCATGTGAGCCCGCACAGCGAATGTGGCACGTCACCAGAGCCCTAGTAGAGAACGCACCATTTGTTCAGCGAGCATGCAGACTGTACGCAGGGTGAAGGTCCCTCTGCAAACACGGCGCAGAGCGTTGAGGTCTGCGCCGAGCCGGTCCATGACTATCACGTAGTTGTTCGCGTCGTTCCCGGCGTAGTGAATGGACGGAAAGCCCTCGGTGCCGTCCGGAATCAGCGCATGTACCATCACTTCGTATTTGAGAACAGGAATCTGGACGTCTTCCAGGTTGTTGCGGGGCATGTCCTTGATGGCCACTTCAGACCCTGTGTTGATGTTGAATCCCCGAAAAACGGTGCCTAAATGCATAGGTCAGTGCTCAACGACCGTCCGCGGTGCCCAGTGGGGGCGAATATTACCATCCGATCCTTCGCCTAGGAGGTGTGTCACTTGGTATATTCCGCACACCGTATAGGAATTGATGAAATGGTCATCTTCGCGAGCCGTACCAGACCGCCACATCTCGGAGGATGAATCAGAGACGGAGCCGGATTGGGCACAAGTTCGGGCGGATCAGCTCGGGCCTTACAGCTCGAAGCTTGCAGTCCGGACGGGATGTCGCACAGCAGAAGTTGGGAGCGAGCGCGTGGCAGGCAAGTTCTCGCTTCTGACACTGAGCTATTAGGTAAGCGCGCCCCCCTAGTGGTGGATACTGTATGGATCAGATTCGAAGTATATCGCCCACCGCCGCCAGACTGTCTACAACGGCCGACGGATGGGGGTTGGCATCATCCAGGCCGACTACAAAGTCGACGCTGCATTCGACACCTCCTGGACGCCTGATGAGCACCGTGGGATGTGCCTCCGCGATTGCGGAGGCCAGCACCCGGCCCGTGCCTCCACTCACTACGAGAACGTCTGCCGCTGCCAGCGTTGAAGTGCGGACACCGCTGTCCGAGTCCAAGCGCTGGCACCACTGCCACAGCTTCTTGAAGAATGCGGGCGGGACGTGCGCATGCACCGGGATGCTGGCTGGGAAGATGTGCATGCCGTGGTGCAGCACGGGGCGGAGGGCGTCCGACGTGCTGGGGGAGAACGGCGAGAGACCGACGACCGTGTAGCCATGCCGCGAGAGCCGGTCGAGCGCCTGCACGGTGTCGTCGTACGGCCTCGGCGCGATGATGCGCGCCATGGCGTCCGCGAGGAAGGTGGAGCGTGTCTCGGAGGGCGCCATGTCGAGCTTGTTCGCGAGTGCAGAGAGCGCGGTGTGGACGATCGTCGCGAGCGAGGTAGCGCGACTGAGCTGCGAGCGGGCAGCCAGCGCCTCGAGCTCGATATACAATTTGACAGCCTGCGATAGGTCCTGAGGGCCGCGGTGAGCCAATGATACCCATGGCGCAAGTGCATCGTGGGTGGCTCCCTCTCTATCCTGCATACGCCCGGAAACTAAGAAGGTCATCCAAAACGGTACTTTACTGAGATACGCACCAAGACGACGCCGCAAATGTCGAGGACGACGATCTTAGGACAGCTGGGCAGAAGCACCCTCGGGAAGCGGCTTGGGAGGAGTTTGTAGTCGAATGAAAGGAACCAGAGCAATACTCGAGCTTCATCGACGCCTTTCGCACTAACTGCGCGAGAGCTCCTATGACCTCCCTCGGAACCTGCTTCATTATCATGGCCGATACCATCGTTGCCGGGTCGGCTGCTAGTCGGGCTCCTGCTGCGTCTACCGGTTCTGCCGTTCCTGCTTCCGGTATACTCAGAGCTTCCCACAACGATGCTTGACATGCTGTCGGACATCTCAGCGCAACGGGTGAATCCAAGTGCCGCGAGGGATGCGAAGGATGCGAAGTGCGCCTGAAACGTTGGATCCTGCTTGAGCGAGCGCTGCGCGAGTCCGCGTGCGGGGGCATGGGCATCGTATTCCTCATATCCGGAGGGCTGTAGAGTGTTACGTGGGGCCCTGAGATCCTGCAGAGAAGATTGACATTGAGTCGTGTTCCGGCCAATCAATAGGCTCACTTACCCTTCGCACCGCCCGCACATATTCGATCGTCTTCTCCACGCCGCGCCATCGGTAGTCTTTGCATAATCTGTCTCGTCATCAATACATGTCCGAGCAATGGCGCAGAGGTACGTACTGGAAGAAGATGAATATTTGGTCGTAGATAGGCGACGGGTAGTCCAAGAAGGGGACAGGGCCGCTGTCGAAGAAGTCGAAGCTGTACACATGATGGTTGTTCAATTCGCCGAAGACATGTGTCGGGTTCGGGTTGCCGCCGCTGAACAGATCACAGTCCCCACGGGCATTGTCAGAAAGGGCGTCGGAGTGGTGTGGCAGTCGTTCCGCTAGTACGGCTTGCCTGCGCTGTATCCAGGCTCGGATTAGTTCTCCTCTGTTCGCCAGCACGGCCGTTCGGAACCGGAGGAAACTGTCGTCGTCGAGCCGGTAGTACACCGTCATGGGGATATCTTGTGCTTCAGCGATTGACAACACAGGTACGGTGTGTAAATAGAGAGGGGCATGCAGAGCGCGCGTCTCACAGCATATGGCTGGCGTGACCGTGAGCTGCGCACTCTCTGCTCCAGCGTCCAGCGAGTGCTCGTCATTGTCTATAGCGCGTTTGGGGCCGATCGTGAAGGAAGCATTCGGGAGAGGTATAGGCGAAAGAGTTGATGATACAACGCACAGGTACCCGGGCGCATCGGGGACCTTAACGTCGTCGTGTAAGTCGAATCGGATAGCCCAGAAGGGAGGACAGGAAATGGTACTCGCGACCACACGAGCGGAACGAGGCAACCAGTACGCGGATCTGTCGAATCTAAATTGGCCGGCGACGAAGCCATGCGGCGGCGACATTGAAGTTGTCTGGCCTCGGTATTACCGGTGAGGTCCTGAGGAAAGGATTCAGGAGGAAGAAAGGGAGGAAATCAAGTCGATCCCATTCCGGGCTACAACATTTCAACGTTTGAAGAAGCGCCCACCCCGGCATCGCCACGCGGAAGGCGGGGGCCAAGTTCCTGGCTGCAGTACTCAGAACGGACAATCCAGGTGCAAAGGAATCGGTAAGAAGTATAGTAGCGAAGGGCTCAGTGACTGCGACGATGGTGCCTAAACATGCTGCGACACGACTAAAGTGATTCAGTCCCCGCAGTAGACGTACCAATTGCTACCACGGCGGAACATCTTGAAGGATGATGCCAGAATTCGAGGGATGCTCTTGCGAACGGTCGTAACAAGTCGGAGTTAGAAGGACTCGTCGTTCGTGGCGTGCGGCGCCGCTGCCAGACGGCAGCAGACTATATCCGCCAGTGGACAGCACTCAGCGGGAAGCCAGATCAATGACGGTGAAGGCACACAGCGCCCGCACACTCGCACTGGCGGCCTGTAAGCAACGAACGCGAGCACTGACATTCCAAACTCCGTAGCACCAGGGGCCCATTACAGACGTACTGTACAATAGTGTGCATTACTTTTGGCCTAGGGCCGCGTAAAGCGCGTGAGGGCGCGGCTAGATCTTGCCGAGAAGGAGGTTGCGGATGTACTCGCGCCCCGTGATCCGGACAGTGTCCCCGAAGGACCAGATGTCGAGCGTGGAGGAGAAGGTGTCCGCGAAGCCGAAGGGCAGCATGAGCGGGATCCAGCCTGCATCGCGCTGTCAGTTCCTAGCACAACCCAGCTTGTCATGAAGTAACGCACCTCTAGCGTACTCAAGCGCAAAGCAGCCCTCGTGCATCTTGTACTGCTTGACGTGCCCGCGGGGGAGGTGGTGCACGTCGCCGGGGCGGTAGACCTCCATCTCGAGCTTCGGCGGGTCGAACGCCCACTGCTCGCCGACGAGGATGTTGAAGTAGTCGTCCGCGGTGTGCACGCCGGTGTGGCCCTCGGTGCCCAGCGGCGTGCCGAAGATGATGAGGTACTCGGTGATGCTCGCGTGGATGACGTACATCGCACCCATCGCGCCGCCGGCGTTGTTGAACACCCACTCGGACGCGTTCGTGTTGATCGCGATGGTGGAGGACGGGTAGTGCGTAGTAAGGTTGGAGACGATGAAGGGGATGATGGAATTGATGTCGTCCGGGTGCGCGCGCACGGCGGCCTGCGCGAGCTCGTGCAGGTGCTCGGGCGTGAAGACGTACCACCGGTCCTGGAGCGAAGCGAACGGTGAGTACGCTGCGCGTGTTCGAGACGAAAAGAAAGCACACCTTGATGCGGTCAAGGACGCTACATGCCAGGTAGACGACGAAGGCGATGACGGCGCGGTACACCCACTTCACCAGACTGCTCCCCGGGCTGGTAGACGCGCTTGCGCCCGCAGACTTTCCTACGCCCGTCGTCGACTTCTTCGTTGCGCCCATCGTGTGTATGTCGGCGAGAGTGGGGAGCGAGGGGCGCGAGCAACGCTTCGTTTATAGCGCGGACGCGATGCCGTCAAGCGAGCGCGAGTGGGACGATGTCCTCGACCATATTTTGCCGGCGCCGGACCGTGCCAGTCGCGAAGCGCGCTCGTCAGCACGCTGACGCCGATCCGGTTCGCCTTCTGGGCGGAGGCGGTCTGATGGGACAATGAGCTGCACTGAGAGAGCCGAACCAAAGACAATGGCAGATGCCACGTTGAATGGCAGACGCGTCTGTCCGGATTGAGTGTGCCCCGTGGCCGTGTTCTCTCGTCCTCCTCCCCTGTCGTCCTCTCCCCGTCTGCCCCGACGCCCGTTACCCCTCAGCACTCACCGTGATACCCCTACTCTTGTCCCCACTGGACGCGTAGCCGACGACTTCACAACGCCAGGACAACACGACGACAACGACTCCGGTTGGCAAATATTTCCACGCATATAACCACATCCGCATACGCATATCATGTCTCCGCGCACGCGCAAGGCAGCAGCCTCACCACCACCCGCATCTTCCTCGAATGGCGATGCTCCACCGCCGCTTCCGCCCAAGGACGAGACGAGCACCGTCGTTGACGTCGACGCGCTCCTCGCGCCTGTCCCCGCTGACCAGCGCGAGGAGGTCAAGGTCAACAACGCGAGCGCGTCAGACATGAAGCACGCGTGCGATGATGCTCTCAAACGCGTACGTATCCTTTCGTTCCCCTTTCATCGTCATTCTCGTGTCCGTCGGGTCTGGACGTTCCAGCGGTGGTGGCCGAGGTCGCGTGCGAAGTCGCCGACCGAGGACTGCCTTCGCCTTGGGTGTCCTATCGTCCCCAGCGTCCCGCTGCTTGTGACGTTGCTTCGCGCACCGCTCTCGCTGCGCGTGATAGAGCTTATCATGCCTAGTGGAACGCCTACGCCATTGATATCCAGGCTACACCACAGCGCGTGCCTGATTGCTCCTGAAGCCCTTGCCGCCGATCTCCAATCCTCGCTTGAATTGTGGGCGCCGAGCTCTACGTCCCCTGCGTGGTAGGTTGGGCTCTGCGCTCATGGTCCGCGTTATGACAGCCCGACTATGGGCGCGGATAGCGGCCGTGAGTTTGGCCCATGACATGACGCTACCGATGACGAGTTAGGTTTGAGGTACTACCGCGAGTACGTTCCGGTCGCAGCTCGTCTCATCCTTTCGAAGGGGCTTGCATCTTCGTACCTGGCATTCAAAGCTGACTTCGCCTGTATCCGCAGTACCTTTCCCGGCCAGACCTCTTCAAACAGATTCACACACATACAGACGTGCGCCTCGCGCTCGGCTGGTTATCCGTGCTTGTGGCCGGCGCAACAGGCCTGTATGGCTGGCGGGTGCCCTTTGAACAGAGCAAGCCCGCGGTATGGGCAGGCGTCATTGCGTATGTCACTCCTCTGCGGTGCGGTCCAGCGCACGCTGACGGTTACTCCTCCGATGAACAGATACATTATCCTAACAATCGCGCAAACGCTATATGCGTACTTTGTCGAGGGCGACATCGTGTTCGTCGGAAAGCGCAAGACGTTCGACAAGCGCGTCAGTCACTATCTGCCTCGCCTTTCCGACCCCCAACTCACTCACCCATTTCCCTCAATGCAGATCGTGACCGAGCGGATAACGATCACCTCCAAGACGACGCCCTCGACCCCTCAAACACCACCCGCGTACGCGCTCGGCCTCTCGTACGTCCGCTCCGCCGCGGGCGGGAAGACGCTCCTCGGCAAGGGCCGCGCGCAAGAGGAGCGGCCGTACACTGAGTTCTTCGACGTGAACGGCGTGATGGACCAGGAGCGCTTCGAGCGCTGGGTTGGGGGCGTCGTCGGGCGCGTCATGGACGGCAAGGCGCAGTGAGCGGTCTATGGCGCGATGGGGAAAATGTGTACGCTCGGCTCGGATTGGGCGGGCGCGTATGGGTATGGATGGTATGGTATGGTACGGTTGAGTATGGTATTTACTAGCACTGCATAGGTAGCTATAGGTAGGTTGGCTGACTGGCCGCGGGGCGGATCGGAGGCCGCGCTGTACGTGTACATGTAGTCGTCCATGATTTCCCTTTCCTTCTTCCTCTGCGTGGACCTGTGAGAGCCAGTGTTGAGCTCGAGCACGAAGGGCGGCCGTACTGGGTCCGCACTTGCGTGAAATCGAGCGTTGAGCGGCGAGTGCTGAGCGCTCGAGAACGCGCATAAAGAATGCATGTAACGGTACACTCGAGCGACGCCACCGTGCGCGCCGTCTGCCACGACATCAACCAACACACACCGACTCGTGTCTCTGGACGCTCACTGTCTCCAGCATACAGCTCTTCCTTGGCCCTTTGAATCGCAGATATTTGACGGACGCAGGGTGGATCATTCCACCTTCCGGTACCCAGCCTCCCACTCAGCCCATTGTCCGAGTCCAGACTTGACATCCGAGTCCCTCATGGCTCCATACGGCATTGTCGTCGCCAGATTCAGGCCCGACAAATCCGCCTATTGGCTCCCTCGCTCTGGTCAGCTCACTGCCGCGAAACTGCCGTGTCCACCTTTCTGGGCCCTCCGGTTCGACCTCGACGACGGCGACGAAAACCACAACACACCCGGTCTACTGTGTGTGGTGTCCCCGTTCCCCTCGTCCCTGGCCCTTCCCGATTCCTGCTTCACGATAGGCCCCAAAGTGGCCGTAGACACCGGCGGATACTCGACAGACAATGGTCCTGATGGCGCCCAGCTGACTGCGAACCCGGCCATAAAATGTTTCGCGGACGATCTGTGCCATCCGCTGTACCTGCACACCGCCCCTGCGTTGTCAATCTTTGGGGCCGACAGGATCCCGATGAAGGCCATGTACCATGAGGTCGATCCTGACGACTTTTCTCGGTTTCGGGCGGCCGCGCGGGCGAACAACGCGGCGCTTTTCGACGCCTGGACGGAGCGCAGGAAGGCGGTAGTAGCAGAGCGGCTGCTGCACCTCCCCGCCCCGCTCGATGCCGACCGAGTCGAGTTGGAGCTCTTCAGTGGCGGCAACCGCGACCCGACGTACATGTTCAGCGAGCTGAACAACCCGCAGGCGTACTGCTTCGACTTCGTCGACAGCGACGTCGTCCCCTTCTGCGACCAGTCCTCCAAAGTCTACAACCAGCTGTTCGTTTACCACCAGTACGCGGCGCGTTTGCATCACGGCCGCCACGACATGTTACTCACAGCTCGAATGACAGGATATGCAAGGACTTTCGATGGCGCGGTGTGGAGCGTGCCATTCAAGAAGTGCGGGCTGTGCGAACGGTCAATGCGTGCCCTCATCAAGCAGTTTATAGCATCGCTGACCGCCTGATATCAGCAGAACGATCGCGAGCATCGAGGCTTCGTGGAACCCACCCAACACGACCAGTATGATGCCGAAGTCGCCGCTCAACGCAATATTCAGGATTTGCTGGAGCACGAGTCCACATACAAACAGCAGCTGGCGGGCTGTTCGGCGCTGGTCGCAATCGGGTTTTCCGATGTGCATCGGGTATCTGGAAGCGCACCGAGTAACAACCTGAAGACCCTCTCGAACATCGTTTTCCCTACGGGCACTAAGAAGAGCTGCGATGGTGCACCCAGCATAAATGGCCGAATCGGGATCAACCGCGGGCCCAATCGCGGCGGCGACCGCGGTTGCGGCAATGTTGAAGAACCGGGCCCCGATGGAGGTGGCCAGAAAGCTGGCGCAGCTCAACCAAATCATGGCAGCGATCCCGAGCCTGCTTTGCATCTACTCGCATTCGCATCTCCCCGCCTCCCGTGGCGTTTCCCGAGAGTGCCTCTGCCCAACAATCCACGAGTGATCGTGTTGGACGTCTTCGGCGTAATCTTGGTGCGTCCCTCGGTCCAGTTGACCATCGCACATGGCTAAGGCGATGCATGTATGTAACAGGACAGAGAGGCCGCGATCCGCGACGCGCTCGAGCCGTGGCTGCCGGTCGCCCGCCGTCGCCCTCGAGATTCGGCGGAAGCAGTGAAGACGTACATGGAGCTCGAAGCGCTGACCGTCTGCTCGCGGCAAGCGCGCGCGACTTCGCTGCCGGAGATCGTACACAGCGTCCTCCATGACCTGGCGAGCAAGCTCGATCTGGCCCGCTCATCGCGCTGCGCGTTCTTGTCCGACGCCATGTCGTGTATTCTCGCTCCGCCGCCGCACGAAGACGCCGAGGAAGCGCTCAGCCGGCTCGCACAACGCGGCTACACGATCGTCGGTCTCACACCCTCCTCGCCCAGTATCTTGAACGCTCTACACCCGATTCTGCTACGCGACGTGCACTTCTTCCCCGTCTCTACCCCCCTACACGCACACGTTCCCAACACGTTCTTCCGGCAGCTGCGGCGGTGGTGCCAGAGAACGGTTCTTCCGCTCTCGACGCGCCACACTCGTAGCCGATCGCTTGCGCCCGCAGATGTTCTTGTCGTGAGCGGCAGCATGGGCCGGATCCTCTGCCACGCAGTGGCGGATGCGCATCCTACACTACTGGTCAGGCGAACCGGGGGCATCGAATGCAATGTGAACTTCGTTGTTGGCACAAGGGATAGCAACCCGTGCCCGTCTGCCGTTGCCGGGTCCCTGGTCGACCTATGCGATATGCTCCACATCTAGCTTGCGCTTGGCACGGATGCGCATAGAAAACGCGGTCGCTGTGTTATACACTGGCATCGGCGTCGGCCATGTCATCCCGAGTGCAAATCCCTGCCGGTGCTACATGCACGACAAACCACGAATGACAAGGAACGTTGTGGATCCAAGGTACACCCACAGGGAATGTCGTACGGTATCTTCGGTACAACCCAACGTGTGATTCCATCGGCGTGACTCCAACGCGAAGCGAACACGTTCCCAACAGCTCTATCCTACACCTCAGAGCGCTCGTCTGTGGTTGCCGTTCAGCCCCGACTTCGAGGCTACGCTCCTGAGCGACAAGTCCGCCATCGCTCGCTCTGATTCTTTCCTCCGAGTCCGGTACACCCGCATGCAGTCAAATCCCACTCCCGAAGACGATCAGTTCGTCGCATCATACTCCGTATGCGGTATCTACCAGGTCACGCACTTCATTGGTGGAGGCTCGGATGGTATTACCCTACAACCATGCAGTGCGGGCAGGCGTCCATTGACAAGCGATGTCTTCAGGTGTCGTCATGCGTGCTTTCAACATCAACACAGGATCAGAAGTAGCGGTCAAGGACATCACTCGCACGAACATGGACCACATCCACATACCCATCCTCAAGTACGAAGCAATGGTTCACGAACTCATCCCAGCTGGTACCGAGGGCTTCCCGACCGTCCACTACCACGGCAACGACGCGCATAGCTACGTGATGGTCATGGACAAGCTTGGACCAAGCCTCGCAGATCTGCGCCGCATCTGTAGAGGGACCTTCACGTTGCGCACCATCTGCATGCTCGCCGAGCAAATGGTACGCCACTGGCTGTTGAGTTCTAACGTATCCGCTGACATTCTGTGCCACTTGCTCCGCCACGGTAGCTCAGAAGAGTACAGTTCTTCCATTCCAGAGGCATGGTCCACTGCGACATCAAACCCCACAACTTCGCCATGGGCTGTGGCGCGCATGCCAAAATCGTTTACATGTTCGACTTCGCGCTCGCGGAGCCGTATGTCGATGTAGAGACCGGCAAGCACATCCCCTCTTCCGCAAGCAGGCGCGCCATTGGGACTGTCCGGTACGCGAGCGTCGCCGCACACGATTCTCATGGTGCGTCCACTCGTCTTCAGGCTCGTTGCGCTTGTAGCACACGATCTGACGTCCGAATCACTCGGTCCTGCAGCCGTGTCCCGTGCAGACGACCTGGAATCGCTGCTCTACATCCTCCTCGAGTTCCTCCACGACAAGCTGCCCTGGGAGGCGATCCCCGTGCCCTCCCCGCAGAACTACTCGCTCATGCGCGACGTGAAGGCAAGCCCGTCGCTCGGCGGCCTTCTCGAGCGCTCTCCGCCCGAGTTCGCGGCATACCACGCCCACGTCACGGGCCTCGCGTTCGGGGACGCTCCGGACTACGCACTGCTGCGTGGGCTGTTTCGCCGGCGGATGCAGACCGAGGGCTGGGCTTGCGACTGGGTGTACGACTGGATAGACCCATCCGGGCTCGAGAAGGGGACGCTGTTGCCTGAGGAGTACCGCCTGGCCTTGCGGTTCGTAGAGGAGAGGGAATGGAACCCGCATTATATGTGAGGGTGCGGCGGGTGTTGGACGCCGGCGCCCGGAGGATGATGCTCTTGCTCTTGCGGCATGCACTACCACGTACGTAGTGCACAGAGTTGATGATCTGCTCCATGCGCGGTCTACTGTAATCCTGAAATCTGCGCGACATGCTGCTTGCGCCTCTCCGTGTGTCTATGTGCGACCTCGTTATTACCATGAGCGAGCGCTGACGCTCAACCGGTGCGCAGAGTACTGCTGGTGTAGTAGGCGGCACCTGCTTATGCCATACACCGTTTTCAGTCTCAGGCAGCTATCGCAGTGCGACGAGTGATTGGCGGACAGCGAGGAGGATGGATCAGAGTGCGTCGCTGCCTCTCTTTGGCGCGCGCGCGAACCATCGAGGGGAGGCCGAGCTCAAGCGAACGGAGACGAATGTACGGACATCAGAAGTTTCAGAACTAGGGATAGCATATAGTATGGGTAAGCAGTAAGGGGAGGTTCATAGTCGACAGATTCATAGAGCTCGCAGGCCCACGGGAGAGACGAGATGCCCTGAGGGCGAGGAGATGCGAGCTACCCTATCTATCGAGCTCGCAGAAGAGTACCAGATGGAGGCGGAACGAGGAAAAGGTGACAGTATACATGTCCCGCTGTGCTATGAAGCGAGACGGGCCAGGGATTGCGCCTTGCCCGCCGTTCAAAGGCTGCGCGGCAACTAAGCCTGCGCCTGCGCACGTGGCCTCCCCTTTACTCGCACAAGCTGTTGCCCAGAGGCCAGCATGCGGACCGCGATAGCAAGCCCTCCGAGGGTGCCCACCGAAACCGACGCGCGCGGACTGTCCTCGCCCGGGCCGACGACGTACTCGATCGCCCACTCGATACCGTCGTCGCGCATCACGAGCGCGGTGGAATGCGCGTCCGCCGCCGCAGGCCCGATGATGCGGCCCATGCCCGCGGAAGCCACGAGCACGGCCTCCGGAGGGTAAGCATCCGAGTCGTGCGCTGGTGTCTCGGTCGTTACAGTTGGGAGGACCTCCTGGCACCACCGACGCAGACGCGCGAAGAACATGTCCGGGACGGGGGTGTGTAGCGGGATCGCGTCGGGGTAGAACCGCACCAGCTCTAGGATACGTGGCGGGATCGTGGGGCGCAGCGCGTCCAGAGTCTGCGCGGAAAAGGGCACCAGGCCGACGAACGTGCAGCCGTGCCGGGCGATCTCCTCGATCTTGGGCTCTGCGTCATCGAACACTTGGGGGCGGAGGATAGTTGCAGCGGCATCGGCGATGAATGCCGGACGGACGGCGGGTGGAACCCCGAGCTTGGTCGATAATGTGTTGAGTGTAGAGTGAACGATGGTTGCGACAGAGGTGGCGCGGGAGCGTAGTTCGCGCGCGGTGAGCGCCTCAAGCTCGATGTAGAGCTTGACAGCGTCCTGTGTATCGTCGGGGCGGCGGCGGACCAGGGGCAGCCATGGCTCGAGCGCGGTGCGTATTGCACCCTCTCTGTCCTGCGGCAACGACTGTCGCGTCAAGGATCCAAAATCAAGGGGTAGGTCTGAGCATGGAACACGCACCAGGAGGACGCCAAACATGTCGAGGACTATGATACGTGGCTTCTGCCGCAGCTGCACACGGGGGTAGTGCGAGGCGACAGTCGGATTGTTGAACTCGAGCCACCAGACCCATACGCCAGAGCTCGTGTCGCTGCCCGAGTCTGTCGCGTGGGTCCGAGGGCTTCGGGCGTCCCTGTTCCGCTCAGACAGGTGCGACTCCGTGCTTGTTTCGTCGTCCTCATCAGAGTCAGAATCCGAATGCAGAGTAGGACTTGCATTCAGAGTTGACACAGCTGCCAGCATGGTGCGAAATGCCCCATCTTTCTGCAGTGTGGCGCTAACGGGCGGATATCTCGGAACATGGGCCGTTAGAGTGCGCCCAGCCGGCCGCTTGAACAGATGGCTTGGATGCTCACGAATGGCCTGCAGGAGACAGAAGGTATGATATCGATGTTAGTCCCCTCAGAACTCTGACAGATGCATAAGCGCGGCATACCGTTCGAATGTCCACCACCCAATCAATAGTGGCTTCTACGTGTTCCCATCTATAGTCCTTGCACAGTCTATTGAGCGGTAAGTATGCGTACGGAGGAAAGAGAGGTTGTAGGCTTACATACTGAGCGTACATGAGGAGTTCGTCATATATTGACGTCAGGCGATCGCAGAACGGGAGGGGGCCGTCGCAGATGAAGTCGAAGCAGTACGTGCGGGGATTGTTTCGCTCGCCAAAGATATAGGTAGGGTCGGCCGTGCTGTTGAGGACAATCCATTGTTTCAACGTATTGGCGTTAACACGGCGTGGCAGTCGTTCTGCCAATCCCTCTAACTTTCGAATTAGCCAGATATTGCGGGCATGTTTCCCATTCGCTGCAGCCGCATGTTGGAACCGACGTAGATTGTCAGGGTCGAGTTGGTGGAGGCAGGCCTCGGGTTTGACAGGTATGTTGTGCCCCCCGGCTATACGCAGGGTTGGTGTGGCGTGTAGGTAGACTGGCTGGTTCAATGTTTGGGATAGGCAGTCTAGAGGCGGCTCAACAGTTAGATGAACAATTCCGGGGACATTGTTAGTTAAGAGTTCGCCAGAATCGAGGGCGTATTTGGGGCCCAGAGTGAAGGAGGCATCGGGAACGGGCAGAGGCGAAGGTAGTGAAGAGAGTGCACATAGGAGAACGGATGCGGATCCACCTTCCACCTCTGGCTGAATATCAAAGCGCAGAGCCCAGAAGGACAGGCAGGGGATCTTGGCAGCGGAGGCTCGGGCGGAATGAGTCAACCAGTACGCTGACTTCACAGGTTGAAACCGGGCAACGACGATCGCGTGGGGCATGAAGGCGGGCCTATATGGCAGAGACAGGATCCTGCGCCTTCCAGGAGCAAAGCGGGAGGAGAAGGAACAGGAAGAGCGCGCGTTAGTCTCGGTTCCAGCCCTTCTACAGAGGCTCTCCCCCTCCCGCCCGCTCATTGGCCAAGGGAATGTGCATCGGCGCTTGCATGTTTTGTGAAAGTTCTCACGGGGGGATTTGAGCGCGCGGGGGGGAGAGCCCTGTAGAAGGTCTGGGGCATTTCGTGGGCGTTAAGGCCACTCGTGACAGGAGGTCACGGTGCGTCAGCGGGTTTTCGTCATCACGTTACAGCTCTGTAGTCGACTGTGATGTCCTGTCCGAAAAAACAAAGAAAAAATCCACAGAGATGGACTCACAAAGTCATTTGACACCAATTGCAGAGCTGTTAATGCGTGAAAAGGACCTGGCGGGAGCGAGAGCCCGCAGTCTCCTGTCCTCGCGAGGATCAGCCACTGGCGGGGTCGAGCGCCTAACGCCCTTCCACACCGCGCAGATTGTTTGGTCAACCCAGCTCCGAGTCCCACCAAATTTGAGTGGGCTGTAGGATCCCCCCCTCAAAGTGCGTCTGCCTTCACAGAGGGAATTTAGGATCGGCCCTGCGTAGATATTTGAGTATCGAGTGGGTCACGGTAACGTCCAGTGACCGTGGTGACGGCGCTTGTAACGAGTGGCCGTTTTGGGCCCGAAATGCCCCAGACCTTCTGGTGCACGGTCCAGTAAGCGCCAGAAGGGATGGGAACGAGTGTTGGTACGCCGAGCGCGTTCGCTTTGGTCCTGTTTGTCCTCCTTCCTTTTACGGTACGCGGCCGCCCGCACTCCGACCGACTCGTCTCGACTGCCTCCTGTGGCTTATCCCGACTCATCGTTGCGTTCCCCGACCTCCTGTACGATAGCTGACCGTCCTCAAAATGCCTCTTGGCACTCCCTTCGGACCCGCGTATCTTATGTACTTATCGTGACTCGAACGGACTGAGGCACTCGTCCCGCATGTATATAACGAGCCGCGAGACGACCGAATACGACAGATCTCCGCTCCCTCCTCACGTCCGCCGGTTCGAACTCCGAAAGGACGGAGCGACACCACACGAGACTAAGCGCGCGTGATGTGCGAGGCAAGTTGCGACAGGCGCCGGTGAACGTTGCACGTCGTTTCGCGAGTTGGAGTCTTACACTCCTGCCACGACTCGACCAGCACCGTGCAGTGTACCACCGCTGGCACCGGTGTCTGGGCTCTCAGGTCGACCCGGATATATCATCTTGTACTCGTGCCTTGCGTAGGACGGTGTAAGATCGCAATACGGCCACACCACAGGTCTGCCAGCTGGCAGCCTCCCTACTAGTACTACTGTACGTCTTCTTGGCCAAAGGGACTTCCTGCCAGTGAGCCCGAAACTTGCCAAGTTCGAACCCGTTGTCCGCCTGCGACACTATTTGTGGCCACACGAACAACGATATGATACTCGGAACACCCAGAGCAGACCAGTTCATCCATTCCTACTCTGTATGCGGAGTGTACCAAGTGACGCACAAGTTGGGCGGAGGGTCCGATGGTAGTATATTCCACATAGAGCCGACCCATCACAGTCACTGACTTGCAACGACGACTCTAGGCGATGTCATGCGCGCGTTCAATATCAACACCGGGTCCGAGGTGGCCATCAAGGAAATGCCGCGGACTAACGTGGATGACATCCACATTCCCGCGTTGAAGTACGAGGCGATGGTTCACGCACTCATCCCGGACGGGACAGAAGGTTTCCCGACCATCCGCTACGCAGGCCCAGACGCGAACCAATACGTTATAGTCATGGATCGGCTGGGACCCAGCCTCGGTGCGCTGCTCCGCTTCTGCAGGGGCACGTTCACGTTCCGCACGATCTGCATGCTCGCAGACCAGATGGTGCGTCGCTCCTCCCTCTTTCGCTTCTGCACCCTCCATCGCTGACGTGCGCCCCCACTTCGCCCCGTTTGCACAGCTCGACAGGATCAGTTTCCTGCACTCACGAGGCATGGTCAGCTGCGACATCAAGCCGCACAACTTCGCGATGGGCTTCGACAAGACTGCGGAGATCGTCCACCTCTTCGACTTTGCCCTCGCGCAGCCCTATGTTGACCCCGCCACGGGCGAGCACCTCCCGTTCTCCACGACCGGCCGCTTCACGGGAACCGTGCGATACGCGAGCGTGGCAGCGCACAAGTCGCACGGTGCGTCCTCTGCCTGCGTCTCTCCCCAGAGAGCCGTCCGACGTGCTCAGTGCTCTTCCTACAGTCCCGTCCCGTGCTGACGACATCGAATCACTGCTCTACGTCCTCCTGGAGTTCTACCACGGCAGCCTCCCGTGGCAGGCGCTCCCCGCCCCCAAGCCCCTCAAGCGGAGGCTCGTCTTGGAGATGAAGACCGACCGCAGAGCGACCGGCGCCTTCCCGCAGCTCCTCGCGCGCTCGCCCCCCGAGTTCGCGGCCCATCACGCGCATGTGACGGGCCTCGCGTACGGCGAGGAGCCGGACTACGCGCTGCTCCGTGGGCTGTTCCGCGAGCGGATGCGCAGGGAGGGCTGGGCGTACGACGGGCGGTACGACTGGATAGACCCGGCGGGGCTCGAGAAGGGCACGCTCATCCCAGCTGAGTACAAGGCGTCGATGGATTTCGTGGAGGAGAAGGAGTGGAACCCATATTACATGTGAGGGCGTGAGCGTTACAACTTTGGGAGGGCGATGTAGCGCGCGGCATATGTTTTGAAGTATTCGAAGCTTGCCATGGGCTCTACCTCAATGCTCACTGCGATCAATAGGGGTCCGTCCTCTAAGCTTGGAGACGGCCGGAGACGAGCACAGAAGCTCGAGGTCTATGCATATGGACGTTCCGAGTGACGACGTGCCGTAGACTGTCACTAGACGGGCGCCAAGTTGAAGCAGCAACATGGCACAGGCGTGTCCACGACTGGACCATCCTACCACACCCACGACCATGCCCCGAAGACAACCGGCGACGACATATACACACATGCCATGCGCAACGTACAGAGCTCGGACAAGGGAATCCTGATTCCCGCCCTCATGAAAGGGGTGACTCGATGCAAAGCACAGCGCACAGCGCAGCCAAGCCATCCACCACCGCCGACGGATGAGGGCTGCCATCATCCACGCCGACCACAAACTCGACGCGACATTCGATGCCCTCGAGGCGCCTGACGAGCACGGTCGGATGCGCGTCCGCCATCGCCGCGGCGAGCACGCGGCCCATGCCCCCACTCACCACGAGTACCTCGCTCGCGGCAAGGGACACGCGGGCGGCGTCGTCCGAGCTCTCGCACCACGCGCGCAGCTGCTCGAAGAATGCGGCCGGGACGTGCGCATGCGCCGGGATAGTGACGGGAAAGACCCGCATGCCGCTCAGCACGACGGGTTGCAGGGCATCATCCGGGGGATTGCAGGAGAACGGAGAGAGGCCGACGACGGTGTAGCCTTGCTGCGAAAGCCGCCTGACGGACTGCACCGCGTCGTCGTGCAGTCGCGGAGAGAGAATGTGTGCCATGGCGTGCGCGAGGAAGGCTGGATGCGACGAGGGCGCCAGATCCAGCTTGCCCGCGAGCTTGGAGAGCGCGACGTGGACTACGGTGGGGAGCGAGGTTGCGCGCGTCCGATGTGAACGCGCAGCCAGCGCTTCGAGCTCCATGTACAACTTGACCGCTTCTGAAGGGTCCCGAGGACGTCGCCGGGCAGTGGGCAGCCACGGCAGAAGAGCGTTGCGGATTGCAGCCTCTCTGTCCTGTGCCGCACATCCGTCGCCTCAGCATATCGAAGAACAACGGGAAGATATCCGACACTTACCAGGACGACGCCAAACATGTCCAGCACGACCACTCTTGGATTGCTGGGCATCGGCACTCGCGGGAAGTGACATGGCAGAGTCGGGTTCGTGCGAGGGAAAAACCAGAGCGACGTCCTACTGAAGCCTGACTGAACTGCATGGAGGCCTCGGCGACCTCCGGAGTCTGGCTCTCTGCCGCTGGTGCTGTCTGGTTGACCATCGCCCAAGCTATTCGCACACAAGCTCGGCTTCGCTGCGTCGGAGTCCGTTCCGTCGCCTCCGCCGTCATTTCCACTATGGCCTGGGCTGTCGCCACCCTTCCCCTCGCTCATCCTCTTGATGCTTGTGCTTGTGATGGGTATGCCGTCTGAGCGATGGCCAGAGCTGTCGCCGCGATCCGACATGCTGTCGCCGACATCGACGTAGCGAGTGAAACCCAGCGTTGAGAGAGATGCGAGAGGCACAAAGTGCGCTCGGAAAGCCATATCTTCTTTCAACAAGCGCTGTGCGGGAGCGTGGACCAGCGCAATGGAATCGTACTCGTCGTATCCTGAAGGTTCTATTATGCTGTGGGGGTCCTGTATATCCTGCAGAGGAGAGCAGTTCAGGTCCAGTACTACAAATCAGCCATTAGTAGCGCATAGATTGGCACACTTACCCTTCGCACCGCCCGTACATATTCGACCGTGTTCTCCACGCCGCGCCACCGGTAGTCTTTGCAGAGTCTGCATGATCACAGTCAGTGCATATTCGGGCAATCTCAGGGGGTACGCACTGGAGGAAGATGAAGATCTGCTCGTACAAGTACGGTGGTTTGTCCTGGAATGGGATGGGGCCGTCGGTGATGAAGTCGAAACAGTACATGTGCGGGTTGTTCAGTTGCCCGAAGTCGGGACTGGAGCCGCTGAAGAGATCCCAGTCCGACTGGTCATACAGGGCATCGGATAGACGGCGTGGCAGCCGTTCTGCCAGGACTGCCTTCCTGCGCTCTATCCAGGCACGGACGGATTTCCCTCTATTGTCCAGGACCGCCGCTCGGAACCGGCGGAAGCCTTCATCGTCGAGCTGATTGTAGGGTTCCCCCATCGGAAACTCACGGGCCCCAGTGATGCGTAGCGCGGGCACGGTGTGTACATAGAGGGGGTCGCGTAGAGTGCGCGCCTCACAGCAAATGGGCGGCGCAACGGTGAGCTGCGCGCCGTCTGGCCCGGCGTCCGTTGAGAACTCGGCCGTGTCCATGGCGAACTTTGGGCCGATCGTGAAGGAGGCATCCGGGACGGGTATGGACGATGGAGTGGGCGACACGAGGCATAGCGTACCGGGCGCGTTGGGGTGTGCGACTCCGTCGTATGTGCTGAACCGCATAGCCCAGAACGGAGAGCACGAGATGGTTTCCGCGACGGCACGAGCGGGACGAGGCAGCCAATACGCGGATCTGTCGAACCGGAACTGGGCAACGACAAGGCCATGCGATGGCATGTCAGTTGTCGAGATCGAATAGCTGTACCTCTTCCGACCCTCGGCTACCGGGATTCGGGAGAGGCAGAAATCTGGAGACGGTAGACCAGGGTAGACCCTACTAGTGGGCGCCAAAAGTATGGGAACAGGCACCCATGTTGACGTCCCTGTATTGCAAAGTTTGCTCAATTGACCACTACCAATGAGCGATATTGGCACACCAAAGACACAGTAATGTAGTGTAGTATATGTAGTATTATTGCAAGGTATCACAGATTTTTCTGAGCCAAAGCAGGTGCAAGCAAGGGCAAGTTGATCTGCATATGTGCGAATTCAATGTTTACATCCTGAAGGCACCTTGGGCAATAGTATAAACTATGGATTCTGCCTTATATAATACTACATGATGTATGCTAGTATATACTGGAACGACCGAATACGACAGATCTCCGCTCCCTCCTCACGTCCGCCGGTTCGAACTCCGAAAGGACGGAGCGACACCACACGAGACTAAGCGCGCGTGATGTGCGAGGCAAGTTGCGACAGGCGCCGGTGAACGTTGCACGTCGTTTCGCGAGTTGGAGTCTTACACTCCTGCCACGACTCGACCAGCACCGTGCAGTGTACCACCGCTGGCACCGGTGTCTGGGCTCTCAGGTCGACCCGGATATATCATCTTGTACTCGTGCCTTGCGTAGGACGGTGTAAGATCGCAATACGGCCACACCACAGGTCTGCCAGCTGGCAGCCTCCCTACTAGTACTACTGTACGTCTTCTTGGCCAAAGGGACTTCCTGCCAGTGAGCCCGAAACTTGCCAAGTTCGAACCCGTTGTCCGCCTGCGACACTATTTGTGGCCACACGAACAACGATATGATACTCGGAACACCCAGAGCAGACCAGTTCATCCATTCCTACTCTGTATGCGGAGTGTACCAAGTGACGCACAAGTTGGGCGGAGGGTCCGATGGTAGTATATTCCACATAGAGCCGACCCATCACAGTCACTGACTTGCAACGACGACTCTAGGCGATGTCATGCGCGCGTTCAATATCAACACCGGGTCCGAGGTGGCCATCAAGGAAATGCCGCGGACTAACGTGGATGACATCCACATTCCCGCGTTGAAGTACGAGGCGATGGTTCACGCACTCATCCCGGACGGGACAGAAGGTTTCCCGACCATCCGCTACGCAGGCCCAGACGCGAACCAATACGTTATAGTCATGGATCGGCTGGGACCCAGCCTCGGTGCGCTGCTCCGCTTCTGCAGGGGCACGTTCACGTTCCGCACGATCTGCATGCTCGCAGACCAGATGGTGCGTCGCTCCTCCCTCTTTCGCTTCTGCACCCTCCATCGCTGACGTGCGCCCCCACTTCGCCCCGTTTGCACAGCTCGACAGGATCAGTTTCCTGCACTCACGAGGCATGGTCAGCTGCGACATCAAGCCGCACAACTTCGCGATGGGCTTCGACAAGACTGCGGAGATCGTCCACCTCTTCGACTTTGCCCTCGCGCAGCCCTATGTTGACCCCGCCACGGGCGAGCACCTCCCGTTCTCCACGACCGGCCGCTTCACGGGAACCGTGCGATACGCGAGCGTGGCAGCGCACAAGTCGCACGGTGCGTCCTCTGCCTGCGTCTCTCCCCAGAGAGCCGTCCGACGTGCTCAGTGCTCTTCCTACAGTCCCGTCCCGTGCTGACGACATCGAATCACTGCTCTACGTCCTCCTGGAGTTCTACCACGGCAGCCTCCCGTGGCAGGCGCTCCCCGCCCCCAAGCCCCTCAAGCGGAGGCTCGTCTTGGAGATGAAGACCGACCGCAGAGCGACCGGCGCCTTCCCGCAGCTCCTCGCGCGCTCGCCCCCCGAGTTCGCGGCCCATCACGCGCATGTGACGGGCCTCGCGTACGGCGAGGAGCCGGACTACGCGCTGCTCCGTGGGCTGTTCCGCGAGCGGATGCGCAGGGAGGGCTGGGCGTACGACGGGCGGTACGACTGGATAGACCCGGCGGGGCTCGAGAAGGGCACGCTCATCCCAGCTGAGTACAAGGCGTCGATGGATTTCGTGGAGGAGAAGGAGTGGAACCCATATTACATGTGAGGGCGTGAGCGTTACAACTTTGGGAGGGCGATGTAGCGCGCGGCATATGTTTTGAAGTATTCGAAGCTTGCCATGGGCTCTACCTCAATGCTCACTGCGATCAATAGGGGTCCGTCCTCTAAGCTTGGAGACGGCCGGAGACGAGCACAGAAGCTCGAGGTCTATGCATATGGACGTTCCGAGTGACGACGTGCCGTAGACTGTCACTAGACGGGCGCCAAGTTGAAGCAGCAACATGGCACAGGCGTGTCCACGACTGGACCATCCTACCACACCCACGACCATGCCCCGAAGACAACCGGCGACGACATATACACACATGCCATGCGCAACGTACAGAGCTCGGACAAGGGAATCCTGATTCCCGCCCTCATGAAAGGGGTGACTCGATGCAAAGCACAGCGCACAGCGCAGCCAAGCCATCCACCACCGCCGACGGATGAGGGCTGCCATCATCCACGCCGACCACAAACTCGACGCGACATTCGATGCCCTCGAGGCGCCTGACGAGCACGGTCGGATGCGCGTCCGCCATCGCCGCGGCGAGCACGCGGCCCATGCCCCCACTCACCACGAGTACCTCGCTCGCGGCAAGGGACACGCGGGCGGCGTCGTCCGAGCTCTCGCACCACGCGCGCAGCTGCTCGAAGAATGCGGCCGGGACGTGCGCATGCGCCGGGATAGTGACGGGAAAGACCCGCATGCCGCTCAGCACGACGGGTTGCAGGGCATCATCCGGGGGATTGCAGGAGAACGGAGAGAGGCCGACGACGGTGTAGCCTTGCTGCGAAAGCCGCCTGACGGACTGCACCGCGTCGTCGTGCAGTCGCGGAGAGAGAATGTGTGCCATGGCGTGCGCGAGGAAGGCTGGATGCGACGAGGGCGCCAGATCCAGCTTGCCCGCGAGCTTGGAGAGCGCGACGTGGACTACGGTGGGGAGCGAGGTTGCGCGCGTCCGATGTGAACGCGCAGCCAGCGCTTCGAGCTCCATGTACAACTTGACCGCTTCTGAAGGGTCCCGAGGACGTCGCCGGGCAGTGGGCAGCCACGGCAGAAGAGCGTTGCGGATTGCAGCCTCTCTGTCCTGTGCCGCACATCCGTCGCCTCAGCATATCGAAGAACAACGGGAAGATATCCGACACTTACCAGGACGACGCCAAACATGTCCAGCACGACCACTCTTGGATTGCTGGGCATCGGCACTCGCGGGAAGTGACATGGCAGAGTCGGGTTCGTGCGAGGGAAAAACCAGAGCGACGTCCTACTGAAGCCTGACTGAACTGCATGGAGGCCTCGGCGACCTCCGGAGTCTGGCTCTCTGCCGCTGGTGCTGTCTGGTTGACCATCGCCCAAGCTATTCGCACACAAGCTCGGCTTCGCTGCGTCGGAGTCCGTTCCGTCGCCTCCGCCGTCATTTCCACTATGGCCTGGGCTGTCGCCACCCTTCCCCTCGCTCATCCTCTTGATGCTTGTGCTTGTGATGGGTATGCCGTCTGAGCGATGGCCAGAGCTGTCGCCGCGATCCGACATGCTGTCGCCGACATCGACGTAGCGAGTGAAACCCAGCGTTGAGAGAGATGCGAGAGGCACAAAGTGCGCTCGGAAAGCCATATCTTCTTTCAACAAGCGCTGTGCGGGAGCGTGGACCAGCGCAATGGAATCGTACTCGTCGTATCCTGAAGGTTCTATTATGCTGTGGGGGTCCTGTATATCCTGCAGAGGAGAGCAGTTCAGGTCCAGTACTACAAATCAGCCATTAGTAGCGCATAGATTGGCACACTTACCCTTCGCACCGCCCGTACATATTCGACCGTGTTCTCCACGCCGCGCCACCGGTAGTCTTTGCAGAGTCTGCATGATCACAGTCAGTGCATATTCGGGCAATCTCAGGGGGTACGCACTGGAGGAAGATGAAGATCTGCTCGTACAAGTACGGTGGTTTGTCCTGGAATGGGATGGGGCCGTCGGTGATGAAGTCGAAACAGTACATGTGCGGGTTGTTCAGTTGCCCGAAGTCGGGACTGGAGCCGCTGAAGAGATCCCAGTCCGACTGGTCATACAGGGCATCGGATAGACGGCGTGGCAGCCGTTCTGCCAGGACTGCCTTCCTGCGCTCTATCCAGGCACGGACGGATTTCCCTCTATTGTCCAGGACCGCCGCTCGGAACCGGCGGAAGCCTTCATCGTCGAGCTGATTGTAGGGTTCCCCCATCGGAAACTCACGGGCCCCAGTGATGCGTAGCGCGGGCACGGTGTGTACATAGAGGGGGTCGCGTAGAGTGCGCGCCTCACAGCAAATGGGCGGCGCAACGGTGAGCTGCGCGCCGTCTGGCCCGGCGTCCGTTGAGAACTCGGCCGTGTCCATGGCGAACTTTGGGCCGATCGTGAAGGAGGCATCCGGGACGGGTATGGACGATGGAGTGGGCGACACGAGGCATAGCGTACCGGGCGCGTTGGGGTGTGCGACTCCGTCGTATGTGCTGAACCGCATAGCCCAGAACGGAGAGCACGAGATGGTTTCCGCGACGGCACGAGCGGGACGAGGCAGCCAATACGCGGATCTGTCGAACCGGAACTGGGCAACGACAAGGCCATGCGATGGCATGTCAGTTGTCGAGATCGAATAGCTGTACCTCTTCCGACCCTCGGCTACCGGGATTCGGGAGAGGCAGAAATCTGGAGACGGTAGACCAGGGTAGACCCTACTAGTGGGCGCCAAAAGTATGGGAACAGGCACCCATGTTGACGTCCCTGTATTGCAAAGTTTGCTCAATTGACCACTACCAATGAGCGATATTGGCACACCAAAGACACAGTAATGTAGTGTAGTATATGTAGTATTATTGCAAGGTATCACAGATTTTTCTGAGCCAAAGCAGGTGCAAGCAAGGGCAAGTTGATCTGCATATGTGCGAATTCAATGTTTACATCCTGAAGGCACCTTGGGCAATAGTATAAACTATGGATTCTGCCTTATATAATACTACATGATGTATGCTAGTATATACTGGAGAACCAGGGTTAGGCATGTTGTCTAGCCCAAGCTGGGGCCCTTGAACGTGACCCCCATATGGGGTTACATTGGGTGCCCTCTAGTATTTCCTACATTCAAGGTGTGTATAAAGATGAGGGCTTCAAGTATTGCTGCTACTTCTTCATAATAACCTCACTATGTGTATGCAACTTGCGACCAAGGAGAGTCAAGCCAGAATCTTGAGCATACCCCATCTGAAGTATTTTAACACCCTCACTTTGTGGGCCCACAGCTTGGGCTAGACAACATGTCTAACCCTGGTTTTCCAGTATATACTAGCATACATCATGTAGTATTATATAAAGCAGAATCCATAGTTTATACTATTGCCCAAGGTGCCTTCAGGATGTAAACATTGAATTCGCACATATGCAGATCAACTTGCCCTTGCTTGCACCTGCTTTGGCTCAGAAAAATCTGTGATACCTTGCAATAATACTACATATACTACACTACATTACTGTGTCTTTGGTGTGCCAATATCGCTCATTGGTAGTGGTCAATTGAGCAAACTTTGCAATACAGGGACGTCAACACGGGTGCCTGTTCCCATACTTTTGGCGCCCATGAGTAGTATCAAGCCGAGCGCCAATTCATCCACTCCAGGGTCATCATCAACTGCCACATCAAAGCCACAGAACTTTGCGATGGGCCGCGGAGAGTATGCAAAAACCGTCTACATGTTCGATTTTGCCCTCGCTATGCTGTACCTCAACGCAGAAACCGGGGAGCATATTCCCTTCTCCACCGGTGGACGCCCTCTTGGGATAGTAGTCCGATACTCGAGCGTGCCAACGGTGGTAGCCCACAAGTCGCATGGTGCACCTAGCTTTGCCCTCTATCCCCATGTGCAATTATTCTGATACTGTCTCTCGCCTTGTAACAGCTGTCTCTCCCACTGACGACCTCGAGTCACTGCTCTACGTCCTCCTCGAGTTCTTCCGCGGCGCTCTGCCTTGGGTGGGGCTCCCCGCACCCGAGGCGACGAAGCGATTAATCATCTGCGACCTGAAGGTAGTAGATTCGTCCCTGGGAGACTGCTTTCGCGTTCCCCGCCCGAGTTCGCCGCGTATCATGCGGATATCATGGGCCTCGCGTACGGGGAGGAGCCGGACTACGGACTGCTCCGACGTGAGCTGTTCCGCGAGCGCATGCGCGCGGAGGGATGGACGTGCGACTGGGTGTACCACTGGATCGATCCGTGCGCGCTCGAGAAGGGTACGCTCCTGCCCGAGGAATATCGCGCGGAGCTGGAGTTCGTGGAAGAGAGGGAGTGGAACCCTTGAACTTTACAGGTAACAGCCCACTCGTGCCGCGCAGCTCTATAGCTACGTATAGGACTACAGTGTCGCAATCTCACTATGTTGAAGGTCTCGATATACGACAGCAACCGAGTGTATGATCTGTGATCATCTTCGGGAATTCCTCCCCTAGCCACATGGACTGCCGCGCCGACGCGCGTGATAGAAGAGCCTTGTCGGCCACCGCGAGGCCGACACTTTCCCCGGGCGCGACTTACAGGCCCTCAAGCGGTCAGCGCGCGATTGGAAGCGCGAGCCCGACGGCGTGCTCCTGCACGGGCTACAATTCCGCGAGCAGATGCGCGAGGAGGGCTGGGCATTCGACCGACGGACGTTCGCCTGCCGCGGGCCGCCGGTGGACGCTACTGCAATCGCACAAGGCACGCTCGTACTCATCTGTGAAGCACGCAGTGAGCATGGACTCCGGGACGGGACGTAGAGGAAGTGGGACCCATACTACATATGTATATGCGGTGGACGCTCTCGGAGTCGTTCTTAGCCACAGTGCTCTATACCATGATCATGCGACACCGACGCTACGCGGACACTTTGTATCGCCGGCGCGGCTGTAGCCCCACAGCGTAGTACACCGGTCTCGGGTCCCGGCGAATTGCTTGATTCCCTGCCCAAAGACGTGGAACAATGTGGACGAGGTGGACAACGCCACACGGTAGACGCCCGATCACTCGGGCGTGACACCTGGACCAACAAGGGACCACAAGGCCACGGCCGTCAGCTTTGCCCTGCCAAACGTTCAACGGAGCACTTACGGGTGCTTTGTGTGCCCCCTACCGAGGAGCAGCGGGGGTGGCTGGTGAGGGGGCAGCGCGCGACATCGGTGACCATCACAATGCCAGATCGCCTGGGCCCAGCGCCTGCACCATACCAAAACTTCGCCCCACCGAGCTTCGAACGGAACACTCGTTCAAAGCTGAAAGCACGCTCGCGCACGACATCTACAAAAGCACACATCCTAGCATTCATATTCAGCGACTGCGCGCGTTCATCATACATGCCATGCGAAGAGCCTAGAGTCTGTCGTATATACGTAGCGTAGCGTAGCGACCGCAGCGGCGCGCCCACATCCGCAGGCAGACCGCCGCCGCACCATAGAGGGAATCGGGAAGGGGAACTTGGGAGAGGAAACGGAACACATACAGCATCATATACACGGCGGAACGCCGAACGGGACGAGTCCGAGCCGAGGGAGGGTCCAAGACGTCCAGCGGAGCCGCGCCGCTCCCGACCCCACACTGCGCACTACGCCACCACCTTCCACCACCACCAGCACATACCGAGGAACGACGGCGCATGTCCGCCGCGCTCGCCAGCCTCCACTGCCAGCCGCTCCGATCGATCCGCTCACCACCGCCGCTCACCCAACGCCTGCCATCTCGGGCCACGTCTCCGCGCATATCGTGACCGTGTTTTGCATGTCGAAGACGAGGAGGGAAAGAAACATGGTGATGATTGAGGAGCATACGGGAGGACGGATGGTCGTACAGTCGCGAACGAGCGCGCGACGAGGGGAAGCGGGCAGAGGGATGTTGCGGTAATGCACAATGCGATGCGAAGGGCCAGAGATGCGCTGTTGGTATATTGCGGTTGTGGTGGCGAGAGAGGAGAGACGATGGAAGCGACGGCGATGATGCGATGCGTGTTGTACAAATGTGCGGGGCGGGAGGCGCGGCGGCGATACAGAGACTGCTTCGAATTGCGGGTGCGGGAGCGAGCGGGCGATAGCGACAGAGAACAAGACTGAGCACAAGGCGACGGACGGCGGGGGCGCGGAGAAGAACACCAGGATGGCGGACCGCGAGCCGCGAACCGGGGCCGAATCGAGGCCGGTACGGAGACGAGGGGACAAGCGGGAGAGAACTTGAACACATTTCACATTTCTATGGTGTCGATATATGAGACAAATGGACAGATCAGGCAACGAGCGTCGGGGAGGGAGGGTGTGGGTAGCGACCCGGCGCCTGGAGGGGAGAGAAGAGCGCGCACGGGCAGGGAGAAGCGGAGAGAGCACTGGGAACCGTTGACGTATGTACAGGGAGGGAGACCGCTACCGTCGCGTAGGGTGCGAGCGACGGCGGTTGTCAACGGCAGCCAGTGGTGGCGAGGATATCGAGGGCGGAGTGGTTGGGTATGCGTTGCGAGTATAGACACATGCGAAGCTGTGTACGTGTCGTCGTCAGTGCGTGCACTTGTCGTACAGGAGAAGACACTCACAAGCAAAGCCAACAAGATACACCGACCCACGAATCCGCTATGCCACAGCGTCGGAATGGGAAAGGGAACGGGGAGAAGGGGTCGGGAGGGAACAGGGGTGTAGACAATATAGGAGCAAATATTATAGTAAGTCAGCCGCCGCCGCGGGGACCGCGACGATCAGCCGCCAGAGTAGATACTACTGCACAAGGGGAATGTGAACGGGGATTGGCGATGATGGCGGGGACGTGATATTGATACACTGTGCGGCAACACGCCAAGAGGTAGAAGGACGCAGGAAAATCGTGCGGTGGGAAAAATCGAGACGAGGTGAAGTAGGAGAATGCGTACAGAAATCGTGAAAGGGCCGTAAGAAGGCAACTGAACACAAGCGGACATATCTCTAACGCCGGTGAAGTGAGAAAAAATGGCGCCAGGCTACAGTACGATACGGGGAAGAAATGAATAAACACGACCAATAAGAATGTCCCAAAACCCAAGAGGAGACGGGGAACGACCAGACAAAAAGGGAAAGGTGTACTAGCCCTGGGCGAACCCACTGCGATCGTCCCACCGTTACGACCCAGGGAGGGGGAGATATAAATACGCAGATCGGCCCTCCAGCCGACCAGATAGCCGTAGCCTAGTTTTCTTGATGTATGCGTTTTGCTGGTGGGCTGGTCTATGTCGCCTGTTGTACAACCCCGGGGGTGCGCCTATGAATGTCGGCGGCCATCCGGGTAGAGCAGAGTGGCGGAGGAGGGGAGAGAGGAAATGCGATGCGGAGAGATGCGAAAGCATTGATGTTGTACTGGCACAATTGCGGTGGAGAAGAGGCCGAGTCGAGATAGAATATACACGGAAGGATGGGTGGGCGGATTCCTGCCGTCCACGACGATGTCGCGAACGGAAGGCGGCCAGGTGCCACCGACGATGGGGTATGAATGCCAGCGCCGATAGCTGACCCACTGGGGGAGGGTATCTAGACGATGAGAGAGCGCGGGTGTCCTGAACGATATGGCCGGTAGACGGGGATGCCGGGGGTGCGGAAGTCGAGTGTAAAGCCCAGAAGAATCAGAGCCCAGATGTTGCCAGTAAGCCGATGAGATGATAAAACGAAGACGACGTCGAAGTAATAATGATATCGAGAAATAATGTGACGACCAGCGCGCCTCGGCCGCAAGGTCAGACGGAGCGCCTGACGAGCAGCGGAGGATGGGGTAGGGGATAGCGTGGCGGGTAGAGTGACATTAGGCGGTCGACGCGGGCTTCAAAGTGGCGTATGTTTATCGGGTTCAGCGACAGGTGGGCGGCGTTTCAGGGGCCTGATTAGTCAGGGCTGCAAAACAGTTAGCGGACGAAAGAGACAGATCCAAGAAGAGCGACCGACCTTTACTCTGCGAAATCTATGGTGCTATAATACATTTACACGTCAAACGAGGGCGCGGGAAGGTCGTCGGGACTAGGAGAGTTTTGGAAGACCGATCCTGCGAAGTAGCCAGCGACAACACTGGGAGCGGAAGAAGACGTGTGACGCTCCGCAACGGAGGCAGCGGGCGAGCTACCGCCAAACGGGTCCGTGAGGTAGCCACGCTGACGAGGGATGGACACAGGGGTGCGGCGGTGCGCGGAAAGCGTCTCGAACAGGTCCGAAGTCGAGGACGAAGGAGACTCCTCGTCGGTGGACATGCCGAACACGCCCTCGCTAGGAACGCGGCGGTGGTTGCGGCGGCGCTGAGCGGGGGTCGGGGTCGAGCACGGGGTCCGACCGGCGAAGGGGAAACCTGCGGTCGACGCCAGCGGTGCCGTACGGGGCGGCTCCTCGAAAAATCCCTGCTGCCATGTGACCTTCGCCGGCACCGTAGCTACCTCCCGGATGGGAGTGGTCGGCGGGGTGACGTCGCTATCGTCGCCGAACTCGGACGAGTCGTCGCAGATCGGGAACGAAGAGATCCGCGACATCGTCAGGTCGGTGCTCGCACGGCGAGCGGGCGGACGGATGTTGGTCAAGAACGCTGGCTGCTTCGGAACTGCGTTCTCACCGCTGCGAGCAGCGCGAGCGGGCCTCTCCCTGCGGCGGGAAGCGAGCTTCGGCGTCGGGGACTCCGGCACCTGTCCGCTGGCCTGGCGGCGGCGGGCCAACTTTCCCGACGGCTGAGAGGTCAGCTTGGGAGGCGAGGCGAACGCCTTCGAGTCTGTGCTCTGTGACTGAGCAGGGGCAGCAAAAGGGTCGGTCAACGAGGTCGTGACATCGGGCTTCCCGCGAGGGACCTCAGCTCGGGGAGCAGACGACGCCTGGGGAGGCGTGGGTATCCTAGTGGGAGGGGGAGACGGTTGGTGGGCGTGTCGCCGCGCGGCGGCATCGGAAGGAGATACAGAAGTGCCTCTGCGTTGCGAGCAATGATTCGACGGTGAGTCGACGGGCGCTAAACAGCCAAACCAGCACTAGGACTAACCTGCGGTGGGCATCCTTGTTCGGTTTGTTCTGCTTGCGTCCTCGCGCAGACTTGTCTCCAGCGGGAGAAGGCTGGTCGGCCTTGGTGGGGGAGGTCGTAGAGGCCTTGGACGGCTCAACGGATGCAGCCTGAGCATGGGTAGGCTGAGGGGACCGTTGCTGCTTGGTCTTGGGGGATGCACGGGGAGCCCGGGGCTGGGCGTGTACTTGCTGAGGCCGGGGGCATGACTGAGCAGGTTTGGCGATGTTGAGGACGCCGGGGGTGTGCGAGGGCCGTACGACGACGGGGGCCGATGGGTGTCGAGAGTGCGTGGGACGCAGCGCTGGCGGGGTGAACATTGTTGGCGGCTTCTGTACAGCGATCATTGTGTTGTTCGAGGGGGAGTAGGGGGGAGAATGGTGGGCGGAATGGCGGCGAGGGGCGCGGCGACGAGGGGAACGGGAGAGAGGATGGAAAACGAGGCGGCGAGGGAAAAGGGGAGGTTCGTATAAGCGGTGCGCGGGCGGCCAGCACTCTTTTCACTCGTCTCCATTGGGATAAGCTTGGAACTCCGCACGACACCCAGCAAGTGAGCCACTTCGGTCCATCTCGGAGATCCACACCGCTCCCATCAATCAGCCGCCGGCCGCACAGTTGGGTCTTGTTTGACCACCGTGACGCTGTGTAACACCTTTACCCATATCGGGACATCCATTGGCCACTCGCCTCGCTGTACTTCTGCCCAGAGCCAAACAACATCGGCACCCACAAACCCACCCATGAACCCAAGTCCTAGCCACGAGAACTGCACGGTGTCCCTCCTCTGCAAGCACGGAGGCAGAGCGGCCCCAAGAAGGAACGGGTGAAAATTGCTCGACGCACACGTCAGCGTTACATTCAGTAACGCCGCTGTCGGAAGGAACCGCCAGACTCGCACGCAAATTGCTGACTAAGCACAACCGACCGGGTAGCCCCCGGGCGCCTGGCAAGTGGGCTGGCAGAGCGTCCGAGAGACACGAGGCCGAGCGTGCGTCGTTTGTCCCCTTTCCTTCGAGAAGCCGTCCGTCTCTGCAAGCGACTCCGCGATTCTGATGCGAGCCTGGCCCGTGCGCCGGTCCAGGAGTCGTCCAGGCTCTCCCAAGCGCAAACACACAGCCTCCGCATTGATTCAGCGCGGAGGCACGAGGCGACCCCGCAAACCTCCACCGCGCAGTGCACGCGCAGGCGCGACCGTCCCAGCTTCCGCGCTCTCCTCGACGGATCGGGCCCTCTCAGCCGTGCTGTCTGGTCAGCCCCTCCTGTGCCCTCGCGTCCATCCCTCCGACTTCCGCGCATCCGCGTCTACGGAGATGCACGCCTCCTCCTGTTCGCCCCAGATCCGCTGCCGAGCCGCATCGGTGTCGGCCTCATCCGACGGGGCCATCAGACATCTGTCGTCAGCCGTCGACTCCTCCATCCAGGGTCGCACCGAGCGCCTCTTCCGTTGCGGCTGGCGTGACCCGCGATCAGCTCTTCATTTTCAGAGGACGACCGTGACGCCACGTTAGTGTCCTCGTCCACCACAACTCGCAGCCGGCGGTGCATCTGTCTGGAGACGCAGAACAGGACCGCACAACCGCACAACAACAGCCATATACTGGACACGCCCATCAGGACCCTCCGTCGCTCAATGTCCTTACGGCGATTCCGAGCATCCTCTGAATCGCTGGTCGCTCCGGATACCGAGATCTCCCATCTCGTCCTCTCACCTTGCGGATCCTGCTCCGGCACCAGCCCCATTGCGGGGTACGATCATACCACTGTCCGCGTCTTCTGCCCCGAGTCCCGATCCGCTCGTCTTCGCATGTACCCGTACAGCTGCACGTCCGTGCCGATATCGCAATAGCAGAACACGCTTCCTTCTCGCTCGCAGCACGCACACAACGCCTGCCTACTCGCCGCTTCCCACGCAGCCGTCTCTCCATTGTCTCTATCGTGATGCACACAGCGTCGAACAACGTCTCCCCACGTGCCCGCGCTCGCTGGACAGAACAGAAGGAGGCAGGCTTCCTCATTGTCCATGCACAGCAACCGCCCTGCCTCGGTGAGCCGCCCTCGCCCCCACACAATCCCGGCTGGCAGCACACGTCTATCGATACGCCCGCCGCGCCATATCGACCACAACGCCATGGCATACAAAGAAGCCCCCACCCGCGGCAGTCTCCCGGCCAGCTGAGGTCGCCCCAGATCCGGCTTATACAGTCGCGGTGCGCTACTGTATTGAGTTCATTACGGCCGGGGGCCACGGCGCAATCGCAATCGCAACAGACGTCCCCGCTCCCGCATCCGTCTTCCGAGCTCGCCGCGGCGAGCGCCGAGCTTGCGTTCGCGATCTTCGACGCTCGAAGCCGCGTCCTGCTGACACTAGCGACATCGCCAGGGCGTATCTGAGTCTCCCATGGCCACTCCCGGCGGGCGAGGGGGCGATGCCCCACGGCCAGCCGCTGAGCCAGCCCCTCGCCGCCTCGCTCGCGCGATATCCTAACCTTGTGCGACTGGACCCCCTGCACGTTCGCACCCATATCGCGCTAGCGCGCGGGGAGCGGGGGCTGTATGTAGCGCACCACGCACCGCGCCCCAGGCCAGGACCGAGGGTCCCGATCTCCGGCTACTGTACCATTAGCACTAGCACTCACTCCCCCCCCCCCCCAGCCTGGCACGCCGCTGCGATAGCGAAAGTCTCGATCCTCGAGCGATGCTCCTGGGGCTTTGCCACCGATAGCGGCGCGGAGAGCGAACGTGTAATACGGTACGTCGAATGGCTATCCGAACATGCTAGATTCGTGGTCCTAGGTTTCACAGTACGCCCTGCACAGCGTGTCCGACGACTGACAGTGACAGAAGATACATACATACAGCACACCCCGGCGTTCTTCACCAGCAGATGCGTATACAACACCCTTGGATTTGGATCCCGAGAACTAGATGGATCATGGGTATGTAGGCAAACCTAGGGCCCCGGGGTCAGCCGCGCCCATTCTTCACGCCACAGCCCATAGCCAGAAGGCTGATGTCTGACTCTCTGGGCCTCCCCATCCTCGTGCACCGCCGCACAGACGGCATCCCATCACGCAAAGACGCAAAGAGGAGCGCGGGTGTCCTCGTGAGCCCCCATCGCGTCCCACGCCCTCTATCAGCGAGCATCAGAGAGGGCCCGCGGCGTCCCAGGCGTGGTCAGCTGGCCTCTTCCCCGCTTCGAATCCCGGTTGCGCGAGGTCGTGGCAGCGTGCTATACATACACACCAGCTGCATTGCCAGTGCAAAACAAGCTCCTCCGCCCCCGCGCTGGAGCGTTTGGTCCCGGGGGTGGTGGCGTGCTGCGCAGGGAGAAGGGAGAAGGCCAGAAGATCAGATATCTCGACCGTGCATGTCTGTTCTACCGAGGTTCTCGAGCGCTCTGTCGCGCGGGATAACATGGGGACGGCGATGGCGACGAACGCTCTTCGCCGTCCTTCGCTGTATCGTGCAGCTTCGACGCGAAGCTCCGGCGTGTCCAGCTTGATACCTTGAAGTCTGACCATCTATCAGCTGCGCCAGGATATCGAACCTACATCATACCGCCAGTGAACGTTAACTCTCCTCAAGCCGAGTACAAGAGCCCTTCACAGAACGACGACGTATGGCCCCTATGCCGGTCGCGTGAGCGCAACGCTATCATGAGCACCGCGACGTCGCCTTAATTGCCGCTGCCACCGGCGGTGCTCATGAGAGCGGCCGCGCTGCGCGCTTCGAGACGCGAGGGACATGAAGATCAGCGCGCCGCTCTGAGCGACGGTGACGTCCGCGCGCGTCTCGGCCGCTCTCATCCCTATTGTCCCCGTGCCTGTAGGCTGCAGGACTACTCGTCGCGGCATGGCGATATCGAGGGACAAGGCCAGTGACAGTCGCGACAGCGAAGGCGCTACGGCATACAACGGAGCCCAATTTTGCCATGGCGGCTCGACGACGCACAATGCTGCCCAAAGTTGCTACGGCCGTCTCGAGCGACGACTCCTGGTACTCAATTGTTTTCAATTGTCAGCCCGCCTCGTCGGCTAGCCCATCTAGCAATGCAGAAACAGAGTCGTCAGCGCGTCAGCCCTCCTGCCACCCGCTCGCGAGGATGCCACTCACGACAATTGTCGGGATCTTCGCCGGGGTGTTCATGTCAGGCCCCGGAGCTACGCGCACGATCGGGCAGCCTCCACGACGCGCGCGTATACACGGCGGAACCCCTGGGAATTCGAAGCCCTCGCGCGATCGGGACTGCCTCCGCACCTGCTAGTCAGCCCGTCCAATAACCCAGTGACCCAATGACCCAGTGCGGAACTGGTTCGTTGTGCACCGCACCATGAATACCGCATGCGCACCCGGCGCCGTGCTTCGACTTCCCTTCGCCGCGCGCGCGCGCCGAACTCGCGTTCTTGAATTGTCCGCCGCTGGGGCCGCGACGTGTCTGCTTCTGGCGCAATCCCGGTGGAGCGCGACTGCGCTGGACTGAAGTCCGCTGCGCTTCTGCTGTAGATGGTCCGTGGCGCGTCGAGGAGTGCGAGCGGGGACACCTTCGCCACCGATGTCTGCGATCTGGAGCGCGTGCTCGCGCACGTTGCGGAGCTCGTACGCGCGCGATGCATGGCGAGCGATGGGCGTCCCCGGCGTCCCGCTCAAGGAGAGGCTCGCTGGATTCCCGACAAGGACAAGCAGACTCCAGAGGAGCAGCGGGCGCACCAGCACGCCGCCGCAATCGTCGGTGGTTATCGCGCGGACAGCGATGACGTCGTGTGGCGGCGGCGCTGGCGGCTGAGCGGGCTCTCGTTCCGTGCCGGGGTCACGCCAGCAGGCGTGTCACGGAGAGGGGCAGGCACGGCCGGAAGGGCGGCGGGCACCCCGCCGCCAGACTCGCACCCAGCCTCTCCCCTCGGGGAGCATGTTCGAGCTCCGCCTGAGTGGTGGGGAACGCCACCGGACGGCGGTACGAACCTTCCGACCGCTCATCCTCTGCAGCACAGCCTCAGGACGGCGGAAGGAACAATACAGGAAACGTCGTCGTACAACGTTCAACAAGTTGACCTTGTTGTTCGCGGACCTCGGATGCGGCGGTAGGTGTCTTTGTGTAGTTCAAGAAGATTACATAGCGAAAGGGAAGCAGAACATAAAAAGTGTAGGGTAGCTAACAACGTGTAGGTAAAGAAATACGTTACACAGCTCCTCAGTCTCGGACGACCGCGCAAGGTCGCGACCCAGGATCGACAGGAGTCTTGGGCAGTATCCGTACGGCGAGAAGCCGGAAAGCGAAGCAATCGGATTACATTCCTACGTTTGAACAACAGTCCAGTCCGCACGACTCTCCCCGTACGTGCTCGCCCGCCCGCCGTGCTCAGCGCAACGATCATGCAGTGAGGAGCATTTTCCTCGGGTCCTCGAGGTAGTCCCGGACCTTGACTGTCAGCCGCAGTGGTCAGCCGCCACACATACATTCCCAGTAATGTCGCAGAAGACGCACCGAGGAAGGTGACCGCTTCCCGCCCGTCGAGGAGGCGGTGGTCGTACGTGAGCGCGACGACCATGATCGGGCGGATGACGATCTGGCCGTTGACCACGACCGGCCGATCCTTGATCGCGTGCATGCCTACGGAGGACAACGTGGTCAGCCGTCCGTCTGTTTTGTGGAAGCCGCCGCAGCTGATCGAGGGCGTCGAGCAGAGCCGCTACCGCTGTATGCACAGGTGATCGCGGGAAGTGCGGAAACGAGCGCAGACCGGCAATATGCTGCGGCTCCGACGCAGCTGGACGGGGGGCATAGGGGTGGTACTTACCGAGAACGGCGGATTGGGGGAGGTTGATGATGGGCGTGCCGTACAGCGAACCGAAGACACCACCGTTGGAGCTGCGGCACGATCAGCACGAGCAAGTAATGAACATATTGAAGCACGCATACATGGTGAAGGTGCCGCCCGCCATGTCCTCCAGAGTGAGCTTGCCATCACGCGCCTGCACAAAGTCAATAACCTCAAAGTCCAGTAGGGATTGGAGTACGCACCTTCTTGCCGAGCGCCGCAATCTCCCGCTCAATCTCGATGAAGTTCATCGTCTCCGCGTTGCGCACAACGGGCGTCACCAGGCCCTTGGGCGTGGCAACAGCAACGCTGAGGTCGACGTAGTCGCGGTACACGATCTCGTCGCCCTCGATCGACGCGTTCGCAGCGGGGATCTCGCGCAGCGCGAGACACGACGCCTTCGCGAACGCGCTCATGAACCCGAGCTTCACGTCGTGTTCCTTCAGCACATCGTCCTTGTACTTCTTCCGGAACTCCATGATGCTCGACATGTCGATCTCATTGAACGTTGTCAGCGACGCCGCCGCGTTCTGCGACTCCTTCAGGCGCTCCGCGATACGCAGCCGCATGCGGCTCATCTTCACGCGCGTCTCGTTCCGGCTGCCCGGGACGCGGGGTGTCGGTGCGGGCTGCTCCTTCGGCTTCGACTCCTTCGGCGCGGGCGCGGGTGCGGGCTTCGACGTCTCCTTCACCTCCTTCTTTGCGGTGCCCTCCTGCACACCGGCGGGGTCCGGTTTGCGCACCTGCTCAGGAGTCGGCGAGGGCGGCGGGGGCGTGCCCTTCTCGACCTGCTGGTCTTTGGGCTCCGAGGCATCCTTCGTCTCCTTCACGTCCTTGCCCTCCTCGGACGACTTCTGCTCCTTCGGCGCGACCTCGTCCGCCGCGCCGGGCTCGAAGCGGAACAGGTCCTGGCCGACGCTAACGGTGTCCTCCTCGCTCGCAAGGAGCTCGGTGATGCGGCCGGCTGCTGGTGCGTTGACGGAAACGTCAATCTGCAGGGCGTCATGCTTGCTCAAATCATCCTGCCCACACGCGTGCGAACAGCAGCACGCACCTTATCGGTCTCGATAGTCGCAACCTCCTCATCCGCCTGGACAGTGTCTCCGGGCTGCTTGAGCCACGACTTGAGAGTGCCCTCCGAGATAGACTCGGCCATCTGTGGGACCTTCACGGTCTCGGCTGCAAGGCGAATTTGACGTCACTCCACTGTTGCGCGGCGTGCACGGGGACGAGCAGGACAAACCTTGCAGGAGGTTCGTCGAGTGGAATTTCGCGCGCTGCGTATATGCGCTGGCGACCTTCCTGTGGAGTCCTCTTCAGGATTCGCGACTATGCCCCAGGAGTTTCGGATGCGTACCAGCCTTTCGAGAGTGCGACGGCGTCGGTGCGGCTCGCAGCAAGAGCACGCCCGCGCGCAATGAGAATCATTCGTCTTGACAGCATATTAGAACAGAATAGGATGCGACGGTGGGGGCGACGTTGAGGCCGGCGAGGAGGAAGGTGAACGTTGGAGAGAGAGGTCGCCAGCGACGCGATGCAAAGACATCATCACCGCGCGGTTAGGCGCCCATCACCGAACAAGTCCGACGCGCTTGGCCGTCGCTTGCCGCGCCCCGCTCTCTTCCTCCTCCAAGCCAATGCCATCGCTGCAATTACTTGGACTTTGTGCCGGCCCCGACGTCGAGCTCGACTCTTCTTTCGTCTTCTGGTTGTGTTGAAGATACCAGCACCCAGAGAATGACGAACTAGCATGCCAACTTCGTCGACCGTGACCTCCGACATTCCGTCTCTAGCCCGGTGCGGCGGTGCATGTGCGAAGATCGTGAGCTCCCGGAGACATTGGCGAAAGCCTCCGGCGTAGACGGCTGCTGTCGGCCACCGTGGTGTGGTCGGCAGCGAGTTGGAGCAGGTAGCAGTGAGTAGCAGGACGGAAACGTTTCACGGTGACTCTACCGCACAATTCGTCAACCGTCGGCTCGCTGACTTGATTGTAGACGTCTTCCGCATACCAGCGACGACGGCGCCAGTCTCGCGATACCCGGAGGCTCTCTCTCACACGGGAGTTGCCTCCCTTGCCCGGTCATGAATGGGGATCTCTTGTCCATAGCGGTTGACCCATTGGCAATGCAGTACCTTCTATCCAACCCGTACACACACGCTCTACCGTCGTGCCCAACCGCACGACGCCGTCGAAGCACAGACGTGTCGGTGTCCGTGAGGTGCGCCAGGACTAGCATGTAGTTACGGCGGTACACTAACTGCTATTCTGTTTCAAGTTCGAGGCCACACTACTTGTCGTACACATGCATGCAATGCCACCCAAGTGGTAAAGGTTAATGTATACCAGCACACCGTATTTCAGCTGGATGACCTACTTGCTCCATCACCGACGCGTCGGACCGCATCTAGACCTCTTCGCGGATGATGAGACTCTCGAAATCCTCGTGTTGACCTTCCGGCGGCTAGCAACTTGCAGCACCCTCGATTGTGCTTCCCGGTATTCACAGGCCGATCTACGTGCTGCAAGACGTAAAGCTGCCGCGAGGCCTATCTCTCACAGGGAAGAAGCTTGAACCACGTCCGCCGATAGAGCGAATGAGGCATATTCCGCGAAGCCGTTTTGGGAGTGCCCATGAGGGAGATGCCATCTGGAAACTTCTCTCGTGAGTGCATCTAGATGTGACTAGCTGTATGGTTCATTTATCAGTGTCTGCATCTAGCAGAGCTCGAGGCACTGCTCGTTATATGCGTTTCCTTTCCTCAAGGCATTGCACTTCATCGAGCGCTACGGGCTTGGATGACAGTCTTACATACGGCTTCTATGAACTACACGCTCTGTAGTAGTTCTTAACCGATCTCCTTCGCGAGCTGTTCGCAGGTAGGGATGTGAACTGGCTAACGCGCTGGGCTTAGCGCGCTGTATTTCAGAAGGGCTGGTGGTCGGGCAAACACTACCTGCGACCACCCTCGACGACTCATCAGTCAGACTCGATATGTGTATTTTTGGTAAGCCAGTGGTTCTCGAACTCTTTGAGATCACAATCACTGATTTGTGTCCACAGAAACGCATCCAAGTTGTTGCGGGACGCACCCAACCACTCCGCCTTGTCGACCTGTACAAGTCGTTCTCAGGATATCTTGCACAGATTTTAGCGCAGAGTCGACCACTTATGTTATGATTCTCACAGCTGCAGCGACACGGAACACCCCCGACACAATCAGGCTACCTCTCGGAACAAGTAGTACTACAGCAGTGGTACCAAGCCTGCGAATGATGGGGAACTTTGACGCACGTGTATGGACCAACCCCCCACAACGACCACCGTCTCCCGCATCGGTGCAGTACCTCCAACCACGTTTCCAAGCCCTTGTCCGCATGCGTCGGCACCCTCGCTTGTTTCGCTCCCATTCTCGGTCACGTTTCGCCGCCACTCTACTTTGACGCGAATCTACACGCGTTCCACGACATCGAACGTGGATCTGGAACGCCCGCACGCACGCGTTCTCAAAGAGATCCTACGCCTCCGTGAGTGGACAGGAGGCAAGAGGAAGGTCTGCTCGCGTGGATCGTACTCGAGACTCCGACGCATGCACCTCGGTTGGACAGCGCGCGAGCCAGCGGCGTTGCGTCTTGTACGTCTATGGAAGAGTCGGCTGAAGAACCTGAACGTCGGAGGGCGATCGTCTCGCCGGCGCGTCGACTCTTATAGCGGTAGATGTCGGGGGAACATGCTCCGTGAGTAACCCATACCCTTCCTACTGTGCTGCTAGATTTTCACGCTCAGACGATGCTTGACGTTCCTGCGAAGGTATATGCGGCCCTTCGACAGCATGCTGTACTCTATGGCTTCCTCTTGGCCGTTTTAACCGTCTCTACCCTACTTCGCCGCCGACTACGACCCTATTGGAAGTTCTTCTACGCCTGCTTCCTCAAACCCGTTGAACATGGGAACACAGCCGACGTGAAGGCACTCAGCGGGCAGCAACGGGCTCTCGAAGGGTTCTACCGGACGCAGGCGGAGGTATACGATGCTACCCGTAGCGTGCTCCTCTGCGACCGCGAGGATATGCTCCAGCTCGCCGCCGCTCAACTCAGGTATCGCATGGGAGCGCAGGCGGCGAAACCCATCTGGGTCGATGTATGTATCTTCCCATGCCTCAATGGGTCGTAATGCTCACGTCTACTACACTAGGTTGGCGGAGGGACCGGATACAACATTGAGAGAATGAACGACTTCATTCCGGTCATCGAGTTCTTCTCCGCCATCTACTTGGTCGACCTCAGCCCATCGTTGTGTGAAGTTGCCCGGCAGCGGTTCGCTAGACTAGGATGGAAGAACGTCCACGTTGTGTGCGAAGACGCACGTACCTTCGTACTCGGCGGGCCTGATGACATGCTGGAGACCGCAGAGCATGTTGCCCCGGGCTGCAAGCATCGTGCCAAGGCCGACCTGATCACCATGTCCTACTCTCTGAGCATGATCCCCGAGTACGTCCTATCGGTCCTCTCGCCTGTACACCGCCACTCACTAGTGTCTTTGAAGCTTTTACTCCGTGATCGACTCCATCGCCGACCTCCTCGCGCCGCACGGGCTCATCTCCTGCGTCGACTTCTACGTCCAATCCGCTGCCAGCTACTCGCTTCGCACCTTCACCGGCGGGCATCACTCTCGACATGTCAATGTCTTCTCGCGCCTCTTCTGGCGCGCCTGGTTCCGTCTCGACCGCGTACACCTCGACGAAGGCCGGCGCGACTATCTCGAGCACCGCTTTGGCACGGTCCTCAACGCGAATGAGCGCAACTACGCCCTCGGCGGCATCCCGTACTACATCTGGCTCGGCTGCCAGCGTGCCGCCACGTCCTCCGCCGCCGCGAAGCGCATCGACGCACTCGCCACAGAGAGCCCATACCTCTCGCCCGGGCACTACGCCGAGCAGTGCGCAGAAGCTGCTCGTATGGACGCCCGCGCCACCCTCACCCAGCTGCGATCCAAGGGTTTCGAGGCAGCCATCCTCAACCTCGCCGCGAACGTGCCCCTGCCCGCGCCATTCTATCAGAACCGTCGCTGGCGCCTCTACTACGACGAGAGCCTTCCGAAGCACACGCAGTTCGGGGACAACTACATCTACGCGTTCACGTGGGAGGACCCAGCGGAGGACCAGCGGCTGCTCGGAATCGGGGCGGACGACGTCGTGTTCGCGATCACGTCCGCGGGAGACAACGTGCTCGCGTATGCGCTGCAGCGCCCGCGGAGCATCCACGCAGTCGACCTGAATCCTGCGCAGAACCATCTTCTCGAGCTCAAGCTTGCGGCGTTCGCCGCGCTCCCACGCGCGGACGTCTGGAAGCTCTTCGGCGAGGGCCGCCACCACGACTTCCGTTCGCTGCTCCTCGAGAAGCTCTCCCCGCACCTCTCTTCTCGGGCGTTCCAGTTCTGGCTGGACAACGCAGGGGTATTCTCTCCCTGTGGTGGCGGCCTGTACGAGACGGGCGGGACGCGCATCGCGGTGAAACTCTCGAAGTGGCTGTTCCGCTTACTCGGGCTGAGTGGTGCGGTACGTGATCTATGCGAGGCCCCGACACTGCGCACGCAGCGGGCGATCTGGCGTACTCGTCTCCGTCCAGTCGTCCTCAGTCGCTGGCTGAGTCGATTCGTCGTCGCGAACGAGCAGTTCTTGTGGCGTGCGCTTGGGGTCCCGCCGAATCAGCGCGACATGATCTACGAGGATGCTCTTGCGGGGGCTGCTGCTTGTGGTAGCGCATTCGCGCCAAAGGACGCGATGTGGCAGTATGTGGTGGACACCCTCGACCCGGTCGTCGAGAATACGCTCCTGAGGGATAGCAACTACTTCTATCGGCTGTGTTTGATGGGAACGTACTCTGAAGCGTAAGTGTGAATAACTCGGAGCGAATGGCTGGGTATCTGATGAGGCTTTGGACAGGTGCCACCCCGCGTACCTTTCGGAGGAGGCCCACAAGACGCTATCTCAGCCGGGCGCTTTCGACGGGCTGCGGGTGCACACGGACGAGTTTGTTGAGGTCCTGGCGCGGATTCGCCCCGAGAGCGTGACTGTAGCTGTGGCGGGTATCATCCGTTGTTGCGTATATGCATGCTGTCTGACCTCGCGGCAACAGATCATGGACCACATGGACTGGTTCGATGCTGAGGGCACACAGGCTGCTGAGGTACGTTGACTATCAAGGAACGACTAGTGCACTGTTTGACGGCACACCTACAGGAAATTCATGCCCTCAACATGGCGATGAAGCTCGGCGGTCGCGTACTCCTGCGCAGTGCTGGCCTCAAGCCGTGGTACATCGCCGCGTTCTCGGCGCAGGGCTTCAAGTGCGAGTGTGTTGCAGCACGCACCTCCGGGAAGTGTGTCGACAGGCGCGTTTCTCGTATCCCCCTTATTTGTACGTTGCGAACGGAAGCTGACTGGGGCGGGCGGCAGGGTTAACATGTACGCGTCGACGTGGATCTGCACTAAAGTTCGCGCGGATACTTCTCCTCTAGCGGAGGCAAAGCCCCGCATTGAAACCGAGGTCGTGGAGAGTCTTGAGCTATGATAGGTTAAGCGCAGATGGTCGTTCTTGGGGGTTGTATCATAGTTTAGTTGTGTCTTCACTGACGTTCATGTTGTAGATTTAGGCGTGTTTCGGTAGAGTGGCTTCTCACAGAGCCGTTGGGGCACTACCGTTTCATCAGAATACTGGCACATCCTGCCTGAGCTCACAGACGCTGCAGCGTCTTCTCCCCCTGGTGCTCCCCGGCGATAGTCGGGTAAGTATTGGAATATCCTCCCGCGTGTGATCCTGTGTTCCATGTGTACTGCCACCGTCTCTCCCATTCTTAACCTCGCGGCGTGGCCTTTCTCCTTGCCTTTCCCCTGCCATCCTGCGATTTCTAGCGTTGGACGTCATGCCTGCGCACCGCGCGCTGTTCGTCGCGGATATCCTCATTGAGATCTTCGAGTGGTACAGCCCCTCTCAATTCTCCACCATCCGAAGCCCAGGGAGCTACGAGGACGCGGAGTATGAGCGGAAGCGTACCCTTGCGTATGCGGCACGCGTCTCCAAACCTTTCCACGAAGCTGCCATACGCATTTTGTGGTGCAGCCTCGACACAATACATCCCATTTTCAATCTTCTACCGTCTCTCCGCAAAGTGGAAGAGCACCTGGACGCCTGCAACAGCCGCAATTCATACTCAGTATATGTAAGACGTACCAATCGCCCGATGTTCGACAGTCTCACCCCACTGACTCCATGATCTACAGTCCCTCCCTGACCACGTTCCCGAGCATGAATGGGACCGCATGCTGCACTACACGACCTACGTCAGCACCCTCCGACTCTGGAGGAGCCTGCACACGTCGGACAAGCGCCTGACGCCCGCGAGCTGGGCGAACATACGTCGGTTTGGCGAGCGCAGGCAGATCGTGCCGAACCTCTTCTCCCTCCAATGGATCGTGGACCTTGCAGAGCCGGCCGCAATGCTCTTGTTCCTTGCGCCGTCGGTCGAGGTGGTCACCGTTATCTGCGACTCCAGCGCGATCAATCCCGACGCAGACACGAGAGCGCGATGGGGGGCGTGCCTCGAACATCTGGTCAAGGAGTGCTGCAAGCGGAGCCCTCGGCTCACGGATCTGGACTTTCGACTCGACGACATATCGCCCTCCAGCGTCATGCCCCATCTCCTGCCACCCAAGTCCCTCATAGCACTCAACGTATCCTCCGAGTCAGGAGCGGTCGACCTCGCTCACGCGCATACGCTTTCCGTGATGCCCGCCCTCGAGAGTCTCACTCTCCCCGCTCTGACAGGAATCCTTGATAGCCGTCTTGGGGACCCCTCCTGCGGATATCGCAACCTCCAAGCCCTACACCTCAAACGCTGCATTCCCTCGGACGAGGTGTTCGCCTCCGCCGCCGTCAGGGAATTCAGCATCGAACGCTACACTTACCGCGACGAGCCCCTCCTCCGCCAGAACTGCGCCGCGTGGGCGCGCGCCTTCCCGAATCTGCGCATCTTCAGCATCTACATCACCACGGACGACCAGGTGGACATCGAGCCCCGCCCTGCGCTTGCCCCCGCAATCGCCCCGCTCTTTGCCCTGCGCTCGCTCGAGACGCTGGACTTCGGGTACGGCACGTTCGTGCCGTTCTCCGTGAGCGACGCGGACGTCGCCGCGATCTCAGGCGCGTGGCCGTCGCTCGTGGACCTAAGCATCCTCGAAATCGTGCTTGGGCGCGACTTCCCGAGCTGCTCGGTGGGCGTGCTCGGTGTGCTCGCTATCGCACAGAACTGTCCTGCCCTCAAGGCCCTCAGCTTGCCTAGGCTGGACCTTCGAGTGGAGGACTTCGCCGCGTTGCCGCCGGACCCACTTGACCACCCGCTGCAGAGGCTGCACGTGGAGCGCGGTTTGTCAGTGGCGATCTACTACGTCGTCGCGGATAGGATCTTCCCTCATCTCGAGAGCAAGCCCAAGATTGACGTCGGGGAAGACCCTTAACGGTGGGAACGGTGGGACAGAACAATCATTCATAATTGTGTAGATTGGGGTGTAAGTAGCAGCACTACACTTTTCAAACACGTGTGTGCATCAGCAAGACATCTCATAGGAGCCGACATATCGCACTTACACTAAGAACGTACGAACCGGACTGCCTGTTCAAGCGCGCACAGGCTCGCGCTTGACGAGGCTCACCTTCATCGGCAGCTCCGGACGGTCGCCCTGAGGGTCCGCAGACGGGTACTGCACACCAGCCATGTTCCAGTAGACGTGCTTGTCCGTGAGCTCGAAGGTGAACGTCGAGATGAGCACCGCGAGGACAACCTCTGCAACGAGGGTCAGCAATGAATATTGGATGGGGGTGGCGAGAGTGCCTGGTGAAGACTCACTCATTTCGAGCTGCGAGAACTTGAAGCCGCTGCAAGGAGACAGCACATCGTATCAGGAATTCTCCAGCGGGTAAACAGGATGCTACTCACATGCATGCGCGACCGCCGCCCCAGAACGTCATCCTGCGTCCGACACACTCCGTATCAGCATCCCACTCACGAGACCATTTCCAAAAGAGAACACGCACAGGTTAGCGTACACGCCCGGGATCTTCGCGTCGAGCACCGCGTCCGGGAGCGGCTGCAGCCAGCGCTCCGGCTTCCACTCGTGCGCGTCCGGGCCCCAGAGCGCGGTGTTCGTGTTCGACGCGTTGATGCCGACGAAGACGGACGTGTCCTTGGGGATGTGCAGCTCGTGCATCATCCGGCCGTCTTTCCCGCGGACGGGCTCCGAGAGCGGGAGCACGATGTCCTGCGTCGCCCTGCAGTCAAACCCTCAGCATCTCCCATCACGTGTAATATACGGGGGATGGACGTACTCGCGGAAACGGTAGGGCGCAGGGACGTGCCTACCCAGGATATTCTGTGTTCAGAGAGGTCATGGAATGCAAGGATGCACGAAAACTCACATTCGGAGAGTCTCGCGGCACACCGCGTCGAGGAAGGGCAAGGCCACCAGGTCGTCGTAGTCGATGTCGCCTCCCCCGCGGGCATCCTTAGCCTCGAGGATCTCCTGACGGAGCTTCTCCTGTGCGTCGGGGTGCTTGGCAAGGCGCCACAAGGTGAAGGAGAGCGCGTTCGAAGTGGTGTCCATCGCTGCGAACGTGAGCGTACTGGTGCCGGGCACAAGGAATCAACACGCGTGCTCTCAAGGGCGAGGACAACAGTGGAAACACGCACGACATCTGGCCGATGAGCTCGTCCTCGGGCATCTTGTCCTCCTCCGACGCCTCCATGTTCGCCTTCACTGGCAACCACAACGCACCGGATCAGCAACCGCTCTTTCATCGACATCAACGGCACTACGGAGTACGGAGAGCAGACTCACGCAAGATGCTCATCAGATCCCGCCCCTCGCCGACCTGCTGCTTGAGCGCCTCGTCGCCCGCGAGCAGCGCGCGCTTCTTCGCCTCGAAGATCTCCGTCGAGCGCGTGCGGAGCGTGTCCGCGATCCGGATGAGGCGCCTGAGCGACTGCGCGGGCACGAGCTCCGCGACCGCGCGCCGCCACCGCGGCGGCACGAGCGCCTCGAAGAGCGGGAGGTACTGCTGCATGCCCTTCGCCTGCGCCAGCGCCGGTCTGCGACGCGGCACACGGCTGTCAGTCTGTGGCGAGAGGAAAGGGGGAAGGGAAGGGCGTACATGAGGTTCTTGATCGCCTCGCCGTACTCGTCCGCGGCGTCGGCCGTGAGCGGGTCGAACGAGTAGCCCAATCCCGCCTGGCCCATGAGCTCGAGCGCGGTGCGGCCCATCCAGCCCACCATGTCGACCTCCCCAGTCGAACCGCCGTCTTTGCGCACGCGCCGCTCGATCCCGGTCCGGAGCTGTATTCAAGGTGTGCTGTCAGTTCGGAAAGGAGAACGCGAGAGGTCGAGGGGGGAGGCGTGCCTTGTGGCAGACATCGTAGAACAGCGGCGTCATGTGGCGCATGTGGTTGATCGAGAAGACGGGGTTGAGCATCTTGCGCTGCCGGCGGTGGTGGTCACCTAACACACACTTTTTCAGCGACAACGCGCATGCATGCGGAAGAAAAGAGACGCGTACCGAGAGTGGCGAGGAGCCCGAGTCCGAACAGGTAGTAGACAGTCCTGTCCCGAGGCGCGGCGCGGTCAGACTCAGCATACGCACGGCTCGCGAGAGCGAGCGAAACCCGACCTACCGCGTGAACCACGTCGCCTCCTGGAAGACGTCCTGGTCCTTGATCACGATGTGGTGCATCGCCTTCGGGTCGAAGGTGTATAGTACGTTGCTCTGAATCGATGCAGGTATCAGTGTCGAGTTCGACTGCGGTATCCGACTGTAACGCACTCCGAACTTGCCGTGCAGCCCGACCACCGGCCCGTATGTCTCGCCCAGGCTACGGTGGAACTCGAAGCTCTGTCGGCTGTACAGCTGCTTGAGGTTGCCTACACGGAACACGGAACACGGGACACAGGACTCGGTCAGCGCACGCCCATATCCTCTCGAAGTCCTGGCAGATAACGCACCGTAGAAGAAAGAGGGCGAGGGCGGGCCCGGCAGGTTGTCGAGGTCGTTCCTGACCACGAGCCTGCGCAGGAGCCTCCACAGCACCCACGCAGCCCCGCCGACAAGAAACGCTTGGAGGAGCGGGGAAACCATGCTTGTCGAGTGCGCTCTGGTAGGATTCACAGCGCCTATAAACCGTCTGAAGTTGCGCGCGTTCTCTTCCGCGTGGGGTCAGTCAATTAAGGGCCCGAGTCGAAGTCGAAGCTGAATGTCCAGCCCAGAAGTGCAGCGTGCGGCACCCGGCCACGCGCGCACGTACTTATACCTCCCCCGCGCTCACAGCAGCCCCCTCCCCTCCCCTCCGCACGCGCACTGTGTCATCCGCCATGACACGCATGCGAGGACACCGGGCGGGAGCCGCCTCGCCGGTCTCCCTCTTTCCGGGGAGCCCCAGGAAGCGCGATCATGGGAACCGCCCGCGCACGCGCGCACGCGCGCACGCCGCGGAGGAAGCTGCCTGGGGTGCTATACGGGGAAGGCCGTGGCCCCTGCCCCTTCGCTGAGGAGATTGGCGAGGCGGGGAGGGCCGATGCCCAGGCGCGTGGGAGCGGGAGGGTGGGAGGACGCCGCGTGCGGCGGGGGAACGCAGGGGGGATGCGTCATGTCGATCAAAGCGGGTCCGCGAGTGCAAATGGCAGACGCACTCGGTGGGATCGACGGTGCCAGAAGAAGCAGTTGCAGCGTGCGGCGTGCACTGCGGTCCGGTGTGGTTCGCGCGTGCAATCCGTTTGTTGAAATAGCGGTGCATGCAGTGTCCGATCTGCAGACAAACCGCGTCTCTTGGAAGCTGGGCGAGAACGTTGCGATGACTCACAGGCCTGAGCTTTTGGGACGAGTCCGCTGTCATGTAGACTCGCCTCCGCGGACGCGTGCTGCTGCAAGCAGGCCCGCTTTGAAATTGTACGTCGGGGACGGACTCGGTTACGGTTACTGATAGCAATAGACGAACTTCTGATTGGGTGGAAGAAGTGAGCGGCGAGTGCCGACGGTAGAACGTCATATGCTTGACCATTCGACTTCGGACCCACGATGCGCCCAGCCCAGACTTCACGTATTGTATGCGTTGTGGGGCCAGAACGAACATGTCTTCGCGCAGTCGTATCGGATGCGTGCACCCCGGATAGTGCTTGGCGCTTGCAAGACGCGGGTGTATATGTGGTACTCACTGGACCGAGTGTATCGGGAGCGCAGCGTCGAGCGTGAACCGTATGACAGCGACACTGGGATGGTTGATTTCGTCCGTCGGGGACGCATTGAGCTTGGGAGCGATGGTGGAAATCGAAGCGCGATTAGTTATTGAGAAGTCGGGATGTAGGGTGAGGATTATTCATGACTTACTCATCCAGACTCGCTACCAGTAGTAGACCTCATCACCGGCAGCCCGAGCACGGCCATGTCCTGCGCTTGACCCGCTACAACGCTGCATGCCACTGAATAGTTTCATGGGTGTGTGCTCGTGAGTGAACATCGTCTGCAGTGTGACCTCCTAGACTTGATGGCACCGCTGATCATACACGGTTTTACGAACATGTCGCGTATGTTGTAAGGGTGCATGACAGAACTGTCGTTGCGAGCAGTGACTTCTTGAACAGTACAAGGAACGATGTGTGGGGCAGCTGCAGAGGTCACCGTGGGAACGTCGGAGTTTCAAGCTGCTGGCAGCCTCTGGAGGATACACTCCTGAGAGCGCCGCCGATACTCATCCACTGTGCGTACGTGTATTCTTCGGAGAGGAACACTTGTCTAACGCCTCCGTCATGATGGCGGTATTGAAAGTCTTTAGTGGAGGATGTGTACATCGCAGTGAATGGCAAATGCGCGTAAAGCAAGTCGCCGCCGCCATGCCTAAGAAGCGCCCACAGGCCTTGTGATGACATCATACCTTCCTGCGAGCGGCGGGGACGTCGGTCGACACCAGTGCAGCTGCACTTCACTCTCAGGCAACAACATTCCTTGCGCGTTGATCAGACATCCAATTATAATACAAGGTAAGCATATAATAGTACAACGATGATTGCTGTTTGTTGTGCAGTTGGAGTCCTTTCGGAGGCAAGATCACGGACGTTCCGACGCTCACGGCTTCCGTTCGCCTGACACGGTCTCCCGCACTCCAGAAGAGCCCAGCCGGGAATCACTCGCTTTGCTCTCGAGACCCTGAGATTGGTCTGCGCGTCCTCGAGGTCAGCGCGCGCCCAAATTGTAACGGGGTTGGAAGCGGAAAGGGGAAACGCACTGTAGATCGACGCGGGGCCCTCCTCCTTCTTCGTCTGCTTTCCGGCGATGTACATGTAACCAAGGGTCGCTACTGAGCCGACCACGGTCGCGATGGCCTACAATCACAGCAGTACGCGTCAGTTCGGCTTCAGTTCAGGTACAGCTCGGGTGTACGCACGAGAGTACGGCCAGAGCCTCGGGTGTTGACGCCGCTCATGGTGAGTGTAGTGGTGGTAGTGGTGGTGTCAGAGAGCGTCGAGAATGAGAATGTGCAGGCGAGGTGAGGGATACGAATGTGTGCAGGCGCAGACACAGGAGAGGGCTTATATGGAAGGCCATGACGTCATGGTGCGCGAGGGGCTCTCGCGCTACGCGACCCCGCGCTCCTCGTTCTTGGCGCGTTCTGGTCCATCGCCCGGCTCGAGCTCACCGCGACCGTCGCGGGGTGATTCGCAACGCAGGCTCGATCTCGTCCGAGCGCACAGCAGGGCCGCCAATCGCTCGGCACGGATTCCGTCCAGGATCCACAGTGCTATACAGAAACATACTCGCTCAGCGCGAACGTCCGCCTACGAGCGACGCAAGAAACGAATCAGGCTGTGCACAGCATGTCGCACAGCTCCGCCAACCCGTCAACGACAGCCGATGGATGTGGAGCGCGATTACCCATGCCAACGACGAAGTCGACGCTGCACTCGACGCCCGACGCCCGCCTAACCAGCACCGTCGGGTGTCCGTCCGCTAAAGCGGGTACAAGCACGCGACCCATACCGCCGCTCACCACGAGCACGTCCGCTGCTGCCAGTCCCGAAGAGCTTGAATGTGAAGGCGGGAGCATGACTCGCTCGCACCATCGCCGCAGTTTCGCGAAGAACGCAGTAGGGACGGGGGCGTGCAGCGGAATAGCCACGGGAAAGAACCGCACGCCACGCAGAGATACAGGCCAGACGGCATCGATGGTAACGGAGGAGACCGGCATGAGGCCGAACACCGTGCAGCCGTGCCATGCATGTGCCAGACGCTTGATCGCCGCTGCAGCGTCTTCGTACGGTCGTGGAGAGAGGATGCGCGCCGCGGCGTCGGCGAGGAGCGCAGGACACGACGAGGGCGGGATGCCGAGCTTGCGGGCGAGGGTAAGGAGGGCGAGGTGGACGATGGTGGGGAGTGAGGTCGCGCGGGCGTGCTGCGAGCGGGCGGCGAGCGCTTCGAGCTCGAGGTAGAGCTTCACGACGGCCGACGTGTCCCTGGGACGATGGCGAGCTGCTGTGAGCCACAGTTCGAGGGCGTTGCGGATGGCGCCTTCTCTATCCTGTTTCGTGCGTTAGTAGCCTCGAATGGGCTGAGAGTCGGTAACACAGGGAGGACGCGCACCAAGATTACACCGAACACATCCAACACAACAGCCCGCGGTGAGCTGGGCATAGGCACCCTCGGGAACTGCGACGGGAGGCGCGGATAGGCGACGGGCAGAAACCAAACGTAGACTTCTGAACTGTCGTCGCTATCCGCCGCACCTTCGCCTACACCCAGGGGCTCGCTGCGGCTTGCGCTGCTGAAGGTCCTGCCGTTACTGGTGGACCCCCCGCTATCAGAGTCGAAGCTCAGACGACTGTAGTCGAGTTTCGCAAAAGTGGAAAAGGCGGCGAATTGGGCTTGGAATGCAGGGTCTTGCTGGAGCAGGCGTTGTGCATACCCATGGGCGGGAGCCCTGGCGTCGTGCTCGTCATACCCAGAGGGGCGTACGATACTGTGCTGGGCACGAATGTCCTGATAAGACGAGGTGGGTGTCACCATTCATCATTCAAGGCGGTAGGGTGAGGACGGAACACGTACCGCTCGGACTGCCCGCACATACCGGATGGTCTCCTCCACGCCCTGCCACAGGTAGTCCTTACGAATCCTCCCGCATCGTCAGCGCGTACCCCTTGACGATACGGAGGAGACACATACTGGTAATACATGAGGATCTGGTCGAGAATGTGCGACGGCGCGTGACAGGGCGGTGCGAAGCCGCTGTCGACGAACTCAAAGCAGTACGCCCGCGGGTCGTTCAGCTCGCCGAACATGTACGTCGGGTCGCCCTCGTCAAACAGAGGCCAATCGGGGCCTAGATTGGACTCGAGGTTGTCGCGTAGGTGCGGTGGCAGGCGTGCCAGCAGCGCCGCCTTCCTCCGCTCCTTCCACGCGTGGACGAGTGGTTCTCTCCTCGACAACACAGCTTGCCTGAACCGGACGAAGCTGTCATGCTCGAGTTTGTGATAGCACATCTGGAATGGTACGGAATGCGCCCCGGCGATCGGGAGCACAGGGGTTGTATGCAGGTAGAGCGGCTGGTGTAGGTTCTTGGCATCGCAGTGCACGGCGGGCGTCACAGCTAACTGAGCGTCATCGGGCCCTGCGTCGGTCGAGTACTCGCCGGTGTCGTCGGCATATGTCGGGCCGATGGTGTAGGAGGCGTCGGGGATGGCTACGGATGAGGGAGAGGAGGATATGGCGCAGAGGAAACCGGGCCTGCTGGCGTCGTCGTCGTTATCGTGATCATAGAGGTTGAAGCGGAGGGCCCAGAAGGGCGGACAGGGTATCTTCGCCGCAGCGAGTTGGGCAGAGCGAGGGAGCCAGCACGCAGACTGGGCGGGTTGGAACTGGGCGACGACGAAGCCGTGACATGGCGTCTTGGTATTTTCCTCGACTTGCTGCGGATACGAGTCACCCCGCGGACAATATGCCCTAGATGGTGCAGCAAGTGAGAGCCAAATCCAGATCCACACGCACGAGCTCACATATATCTCGGGTTCCAGTCCCTCTCCTCCACGAACCGTTCCGACGGCTGATACTCCTCCGGCAGCAGCGTGCCTCTCTCGAGCCCCGCCGCGTTCACCCAGTCGAACACCCAGTCGCACGCCCAGCCCTCCGCACGCATCCGCTCGCGGAAGAGCCCGCGGAGTAGCGCGTAGTCCGGCTCCTCCCCATATGCGAGGCCCGTGACGTGCGCATGGTACGCGGCGAACTCGGGCGGGGAGCGCGCGAGGAGGCCGGCGAGGGACGGGTCGGCCTTCATGTCGCGGATGAGCGCGTGTTTGAGGGATGGGTGGACGGGGAGGCTCTCCCAGGGGAGGGTGCCGTGGTAGAATTCGAGGAGGACGTAGAGCAGAGATTCGAGGTCGTCCGCGCGGGATACAGCTATGAGACGGGGGAAGGCTGAGAACATCACACGACCGATTCGCGAGGCATACTGTACATACACCGTGATTCATGCGCTGCTACGCTGGCATATCGGACCGTCCCGATCGCGCGACTGCCGGTAGAAAGAGGTATATGTTCACCGGTATCTGCGAGAAGGTACGGCTTTGCAAGAACAAAGTCGAACATGTAGACAGTCTGTGCGTTCTCGCCGACGCCTATCGCAAAGTTGTGCGGCTTGATGTCGCAGCTGACCAGCCCTCGAGAGTGGAAGAATTGTATTCGCTGCAGCTATCCGCACAGAGTCAGCGAGTAGTGACTGGTGGAACGGGCGAGTGGCAAACCATCTGCTCCGCAAGCATGCACATCGTGCGCAGGGCAAATGTACCTCTGCATACGCGGCGCAGATTTGCGAGGTTGGGGCCAAGCCGGTCCATGACTATCACATAGCTGTTGGCATCGTTGCCAGCGTAGTGAATGGACGGGAAGCCCTCGGTCCCGTCGGGGATGAGCGCGTGGACTATGGCTTCGTACTTCAGGATGGGCATTTCAATCTCGGCGACGTTAGTACGGGCGACGTCCTTGATCGCGACTTCGGACCCCGTGTTGATGTTGAACGCGCGCACGACATTGCCTGGGTGTGAACGAATAAGTCAGTACTCGTCTGTCCACAACGGAAGCGTACTACCCACCATCTGACCCTTTACCTAACAGATGCGTGACTTGGTATATGCCGCAGACTGAGTAGGAGCCAATGAAATTGTCTTCATCCTGAACACTCATCGTGGTACTTGCTCTGATGGTGAACGCCACGAAGATCACGGCCACGCGCACTTAGCCGGCACGTTCCGGTGGGCGTGTCCTCTCGGCGCCTCCAGGCAGCGCCTCCTGACAATGCTCCTTCAGCCCGACTGCGACAAGCTTCTTCCGAACGTTGACCTCTGACTAGCGGCCTTGCGGCATATTGTCTTGAAGTGATGCGTAGAGCCCGAGGTATGTCGCTCCCTAGCATTGACGGAGTCCCAGGCGAATCCAATCCGCACCGTGACAGACGTGCCCACCAGAATATCACGATAGTAGGTAGCACTAGTAGAGGCATATGATAGCTGGTTATGCGCCGCCGCACCATGCGGTTCCTCGACTCTCAGATCGAACCGGCCTTTGCGAGCCCTGTTGCCGTCTTTGACGGATCGGTGCACCGAAGTCGTCCGTTTCCTGAGTACGCCGACGCCTGAATATCGCAACTGGTCGCCTCCGATCCGTGCTTCTCTTCTCCCGAGCACCGCAGATATCTCGTTACAGGCACCCCGAGGACATGCGTTGCTGTAAGTGGCATCCAACGTGAACAATGGGCACCCACAATCCCGTCGACGTGCCACTTCGATGAGTCCGAGGGAGTAAGGTAGGTTGCATATTGGCAACACTCTCTTTCAACGGACCATTCTAACCCACAATGGATGCATAGGACGTTTTTCAGCTCCGCAATGGGTGTCCTCTCTCCCAGTGGTCGTCGACTTGCATCGTGGCATCGCGGCCAAACTCGGATAGGCCTGAAAAACCCTCCCATCTACCTCGGTTGAACACCACCAGGCAACGCGTGCGGGTGTGCTGTGCTGTATCGATCAGCATGACGCATCGCATCTACTTTTTTTGCCATTCGAGGCCGCTATCTACCATTCCTGGGCTTTCAGTTGGACGCTGGCAGGTCAAGCATGCTCTCATGACGCACTGATCCGAGGTCTTTGGAGTTTATGGGGTAGCACCTGCCCGCCACTTTGCAGAGGGCCGTCATGCTTCTGATAGGGCGTGCAGTACGGGGAAGGATGCAGAGGGTATAAAGGTGCACGGATAGCCCTCACAGCATCGACACCACCGATTCCACACCGGCATCATCAGGCTTTCCCCATCCCTTGATAAAATGCTTTCTCTAGTTCTCCAAGCCATCCTGATATGCAGCACGACATGGCTGCTGTGGGAAATTATCCGCAGGTTCGTGGCCAAGAGCGACATTGACAACTTACCTGGCCCGGATTCGCCCTCGTTTATCTACGGTACGCACACCTCCCCGCACTCGTCCACTGCAGCGCTGATGTTTTGGGAAATATGTAGGAAACCTCGGACAGATTTACAACAGGCAGAGCTTCGAGTACCACCGCAGCTTGGGTGAGAAATACGGTCCGGTGGTGAAGCTGCATGATCGGTTTGGGGCACGTCCGCTCAGTTCTAGTCAGTCGGAAAGCTTTCGAACTGATACAAATTCACACATAGGGTAAACTTCTGTACACTTTCGACTCCAAGGCTATGCATCACATCGTCATCAAGGACCAGGAGATCTTCCAGGAGTCGACCTGGTTTTCGAGGTCAGCTTGTCTGAAATATGAGTCCGCATAGTCTGACAACATCGCGGTATTTTCTAGGACGATGTATCTGTTCTTCGGGCTTGGTCTTTTCGCTACACTTGGTGCGCATACGATTGCGCATATATCGCACGTCCACCATGCTCACCAAGGCCGATTCCGGTATCGCATAGGCGACCACCACCGCAAGCAGCGCAAGACACTCAATCCCGTCTTCTCCACCAGCCACATGCGCCGCATGACGCCGCTCTTTTACAACGTCGCCCGCAAGGTATCGTTCAGGCCTTCCTGTTGCCCGCCCCACAGTTACGAAGTACTGACTACTTCGCATAGCTCCGTACCGCGATAGAAATGCGCGTGGGCGGCTCAGCATCCGGAGTCGCCGAGGTGGACATCGTCGGCTGGATGGGACGCACCGCGCTCGAGCTGATGGGCCAAGCCGGGTTGGGCTATTCCTTCGACCCGCTCATCGCGGATGCCACGGACGAGTACGGAAAGGCGCTCAAGGACCTTATGTACGCCCCCATTCATTCTACTGTGTGCGGCGCAGTCTAACGCTTCGCTCACAGGCCGACGCTTGCGCAGCTCCGCGGGCTGCATCAGTACCTCCCGCTCTTTGAAGCCATCGTCCCGCGGCGGTGGCGCCGCGCCATCGCGGAACTCGTCCCATCGCCGCCCTTGAAACGCCTCATCAGCATCTCGGATACCATCTTTACGCGGTCCTCTGAGATCTACGGGGCGAAGAAGCGGGCACTCCTCAGCGGTGACGAGGCTCTCAAGTATGAGGTCGGTGAAGGCCAGGATTTGATGTGTATCTTGCGTACGTCGTGTGTTGCTTGCAGGCGCTTGCGCGAGGATGGACTGACCAGAATTGTTGCGACGCGCAGTGAAGGCGAACATGGCCGCTTCTGAGGAGGATAGGATGCCAGAGGATGAGCTCATCGGCCAGATGTCGTGCGTATCACCTCCCATACTGTTCCGTATGAAGAAATACAGCTGAATCTGGCTCTGGGAAATAGGACGTTGACATTTGCCGCGATGGATACAACCTCAAACGCGCTCTCGCTCACCTTGTGGCGGCTGGCTCAGAACCCCGACGTACAGGACAAGCTGCGCGAAGAGATTCTGGAGGCGCAGGAGGCATCCGCGGATGGCGACATTGGGTATGACGAGCTCGTCGCGCTGCCCCTTCTCGACGCTGTCTGTCGGGAGACGCTCCGGCTGTGAGTAGCGCCATGTCCCTCTTCCTATTCCGTATGCGAACTGATCCGAGACACGATAGCCATGTCCCTGCACCTCTCCGGTTCCGCGAGTGAGATCCCTCCATGTCATGATAGATGTGTCCATGCATACTGAGGCGATTGTTACTGCAGGGCGCGCGAGGACATCGTCCTCCCTCTGTCCGAACCCGTACGCGGCCGCGACGGCCGAATGATGCACGAGATCCTCGTCCCGAAGGACACGTCCGTCTTCGTCGGCATCCAGGCGTCGAACACGAACCCTGCGCTCTGGGGCGCGGACGCGTATGAGTGGAAGCCCGAGCGTTGGCTGCATCCGCTGCCCGAGGCTGTCTCTGAGGCGAAGATCCCGGGGGTATACTCTAACTTGTGAGTCTCTAGTGAATCTCTTGGAGATGTGCCACTGACCTTGCAATGAATAAGGATGACGTTCTGGGGCGGAGGTCGTGCATGCATGTAAGTGCTGCCCCTCGCAATGTACAACTCAACGATTGAAGTCAGACTGATTCCGTTTCCAGTGGCTTCAAATTCTCGCAACTTGAGATGAGTGCGTCATCTCCATGATACGTTCGACGTTCTATATACTGACTATGATGCAGAGGTCGTCCTCGCGACGCTGATCTCAACCTTCAGCTTCGAGCTGACCGACAAGCGCATCTGGTGGAACATGGCCGGCGTCCAATACCCCTCCGTCGATCCCCGCGGAGAGCACCCGGAGCTGCCCATGAAGGTCTCGTTCGTGAACCGCCAGGCTCAGGCTGTCCGGGCATGAGTACCGCCAACGTGCCAGTAATAGCGCGGCGTGGGCTCCTGTTTGCCACTAGCACTGTGAGTGGTTGCCGGCGATCCGGAGAGTTCGGAAGTTTTGCTGACTTGGATCTTGACATGTACCTGCAGCTACCTATCGAGCCAGTGTATCTTGTCGTAATTTGTGAATGCGATCGTGCATCATGATAGCTTGCTGATCGACAGCCTCCGGTGTCTCCGGGGTGGGGATCTCGGTCACTGAGGTGGCTGCCCGAACAGACGCCCAACCTCGGTGCTGCGAAGCTTAGTCCCGCGAAACGATCATGTCGTCCATCGCACAAGAACTAGATGCATCCGCGGGTGGTGAGCTGCCATAGCATATGTCTGTCCGCAGGCGTACCTCCAGGGAACACTGCAGTTGGCACAGCTTCCGCGATCGCGGGGATGTGGTGCCGCGGGAGCTACACAGCATCCGCGCGCCGCGGATGCTCCATTCCTCGCCGCCGCGCCGTATGTACCTGAGATGGATGTTTCAAGGAGGTTCCAAGACAGGAGGCCATCACATCCTGCGTCCTGGTCCTCGTCCGCAGGCGGTCTCAGCCGGTTGGTGAGCTCCCACGGCTACTCAGATAGACCCCTTTGACTGACAGCAGCGGTGACAGTCGTGGTGAAGCAGCCCATATATACCACCGCAATCGCAGCAACGCGCGACATACAGTCCCCACGCCCTACCACACTTTCCTAATACCCATCCATGTCTGTGCCGACGGTCACCCTCGAGGAAGCAGGCGCACAAGGATACCCGGCAGCGCCGAATGTCGAAAAGTACACATATGACTATATCATCATAGGAGGTACGCGTGCCTCTTCACAACACGCTCGGCCTCACATACGCTTACCACCATGTTCCTGGATAGCGGGTACTGCTGGGTCATGTCTCGCCTCGCGGCTCAGCGAAGACCCAAATGTGTCCGTCCTCGTGCTCGAGCGCGGCGGCTTCGCGAACAGCTGGGCCGACAGAGTGCCCCTCATATCGAGCAACCCATATCGCGCGGGCGCGCCAGTGGGCCGCTGGTGGTCGCGGCCCGTCGAACACGCCGAGGGCCGTCCCATGGAGGTCGTATGTGGGGAGGCTCTCGGGGGCACGTCTGCGATCAACTGCATGTTCTACACACGCGGTAAGCGCGCTTTCTCCGCGCGAGGATTGAGTGCGTGTGCTGAACGAGGAGGGTTTGCGCAGGCCCTGCGGGCGACTATAACCGGTGGAAGGAGCTCGGGAACGACGGGTGGGGGTACGAGGACCTCGAGCCGTACTTTGCAAAGTCGGAGACGACTCACGCGCATCCCAAGTCGCAGTTCAGAGGGAAGGAAGGTCGGTATCTCGCCCGCATGATCTATGTTATTTCGTTGTTCACGAACGATTTTGCATCCTCAGGGCCATGGCAGAACCGGGCCTTCCCGCACAAGATCTGGAAGAACACTTCTCAGTACGTACAATACCAGATACTAGCACTACCACACTACGACTCACCGTGCTTCCTATCAGCGTCATCCGCGCAGCAGAGAGCGCCGGATTTCCCTGGGCCGACGACCTCAGCGCGCCCTCGACCCCAGCCGCGGCCTACGTGCGCCACGACGTGAGCCAGGATACCTCGGCGCGCCGGCACACGCCCTTCCACGCGTTCCTCCCGCCCAAGGTCGTGCAAGCGCGCCGTCAGCGCCTGAAGATCTGCCCGCACGCGCTCGTCACGCGCATCGAGTTCACGGAGGGAGAGGTGCCTCGCGCGATGGGCGTGCATTTCGAGGCGGCCGACTTTAGGCAGGCTGGGAAGAGCTTCTTCGCGGCGGCGCGCAGGGAGGTCGTGGTGTGCGCAGGCGCACTGGGGTCGCCGCAGATTTTGCAGCTCAGGTGGGCTCCGCTGTCACCGCATGCCCTAGTGACCGAACCTAACGGACGTGTGCACAGTGGCATAGGACCTAAAGCGCACCTGGAAGAGAAGAGCATTCCGGTCGTTCGCGACCTTCCAGGCGTCGGGAGCTACCTAGTAGGTTTTAGCATCCAGCTTCCTAGTGAAGCTTAGCTGACGTCGCGCACAGCAAGACCACGTCGCCGTCCCACTAACGTTTGAGTCCCCGATGCACGACTCCCTGCACGAGCTCGAAGTGCGGCCCATGAAAGCGGTCAAGGAGCTCGCGACGTACCTCTTCACCGGGCGCGGCCTCTTCTCATACCCCTTTCAGGCCGTCACGCTCTACGTCGCGTCGCGCCTCCTCGACGACAAGTCGCAGGTATCCGTCCCCGCGGACAGCAGCGCGGCGGACGCGCTCGACACGCGCACGCCCGCGAACTGCCCCGACCTCGAGATCATGCCCGTGTCGAACAACTGCACGGACCACGATATCCCTCGCACCGGCGTCTTCTCGTTCATGGTCGGGCTCATCCGCCCCAAGTCGTACGGGTCCGTGCGCCTCGCGACGCGCAACCCTCGCGCCCGCCCGGACGTCGAGCTCGGCTTCTTCAGCGATCCTGCGGACTTCGCGCCGCTCCGAAAGGGGCTGCGGTTGGGGATGCATCTCGCGGATGATATGCGGCGTCAGGGGTACCCGCTGAAGGACCTGATCGTCCCGGATGACTTGGACGACGACGCGAACCTTGACGCGTTCACGCGGAAGAACGCGCGGACGTGCTACCACTACACCTCGACGTGCCGTATGGGCGCGGAGGACGACTCAGAGCGTCCGGGTGTGGTGGACGCGGAGCTGCGCGTGCATGGCGTGCGCGGGCTGCGGGTGTGCGACGCGTCTGTGTTTCCGGAGATCGTGGGTGCGCATACGATGGCGCCGGTCGTCGTCGTGGCGGAGAGGTGTGCGGACTTGATGAAGGGACCTCCGCGGAAGGCGTAGGCCTCTGGAAGGTTGTGGGTTTGAGACTGGTGTTTACTCCTTGGTCTATACTGTCATCTGCGTGTACTAATACGGACCAATCATATCGTGGAAGTGCAGGGGCGGCGCAGCCCCCATGATATCGCGGGTTGATTGAAGGAAGAGCCTTCACCATATGTACTCCTGGTGACGATCGCCGCTCATTATCTCAACTCTCGGCTATCGGCAGTTGAAAGGTACGAGCACGATAAAGCAAGTCCAAGTCACTTGAAGTTGGGAGTGTGGAACGAGGGTCTTGCGGCAGAGAATTGGCGGTGGCTTGGCGCGCGCGGCTTGCCACTGGCCAGGGCTGCTTGCCCTATAGACGCTTGACAGGCGCTTGCGCCGCTGTTTGACCGTTGACTAGTACTGCCATACATCTCGTCCAACTACGTAGCGTCTCAAGGGCTGCGGAGAGCGTACTGTAAGCGAACTGAATATCTTTCGTGCAGGTGAGCATATTTCCAAGACGATGTAGTTCGCCACGCTGACTCTCGTGAATGCCACTGACGTCGAAGGTTCTGAAATCGCCAAGTATGCCGCGAAGCTGCCGCCGGTCCCCTGGATTTCCTCTCGGTGTCCAAAGACTGCGCCGAGCCAATACCGTGCCAAATTTGATCGTGTAGACGACAAAGCCAAAAAGTGTTCCTGCATGCAATTACGCAGTCAGTCTTCCATGGTAGTGATGCGCGCCGCCTTCACCTCTGCCTCCTTACTTGCCTTCGATAGACGTCCGGGGTCGCCCCAGAACGGAATGTGCAAAGCAAATGGCCAGCCATTCAACTCACGGATGGCCGACTTGATGAGAGTGCGGAAGTGAATCAGTAGGTTGCCGGTAAAGTCTCGTCTCGACAAGAATACCAAGAAAGGGCGCAAGAAGGATGCCAAGAGCGTTCACTGGTGACAAGCATTGCGAAGACAGAGAAACATACGGCAACCTGCAGCCTACCAGACGTCACGCGCGGCCTTTTGTTCCCCCCACCTGTCCCAGACCGCGCTTCCTAGGTCTCTTTCGTTTCGTCTTGCTTCTTCCCCATCTCACTCGGTCATCTCGACGCCCTACTTCCTGCCTGACCATCGTCGCTCTTTGCTCGTACTCATACAAACTTGGTCACCAACATGTCGGCGAGGAGGCCGCATCTGCAGATGCCATACACACAGCCTAATTCGCCGTCCACCACGAGTCTCCTTACGCCTTCGTCCTCTCTGAGTCCTTCAGGAGCCTCAACCCCGCGCGGGCGTGGCTCCACCCTGTCAAGCTCGGGTAGCGACATGTCTCTTGTAAGTGATTACTCTTCCTCGCATCTATAGACTGTATTGATCGTCCACCAGAACGAGCCTTCCAGATACACTGGAAAGAAGGATTCCATGCCCGTCTCGCTTTCAGAGAAGGTATGTTCGCAGTCCTGATCGCTCATTCGTGACCCACGAACACTTCTTACCTTCCCAGTTCGCGCTCTCCCCAGACCCTTCCTCTTGGGGTGCCTATCTCTCCATTGACCAGCAAGAACCCGATGATTACTTGCACAACCCTGACCCGAGACGGGACAAGAAGAACGATCTCGGAGGCCATATTTTCACCTCGAGGGGTTTGCTCAACCTGGGATGCTTGCTGGTCCTCGGACTAGGCATCATCGCACTCTTGTGAGCCGCTTCGTGCAAACACCAGGTATTTTTCTAAACCACAGTTCCCTTTCAGCGCAGGATACCCTATCGCTACCTACTTCACCAAGCGCCCCCTGTCGAAGCTCGGCGGCTTCAACCTCGGCGGGATCAATGCGACCGGCCAGGTCGCGTCCATCCCGGGCAACTGGGGCATGATCGACCTCGACACACCGCTCGACGCGCACACCGTGCCTGACCTGCACACCGGGAAGCCGTGGCAGCTCATCTGGAGCGACGAGTTCAACCAGGACGGGCGCACGTTCTACCCGGGCGACGACCCGTACTGGGAGGCGGTCGACCTGCACTACTGGGGCACGAACAACCTGGAGTGGTACGACCCCGCTGCGATTACGACGCGCGGCGGCGCGCTCGAGATCACGCTCCAGCGGAAGCAGACGCACGACCTGGAGTTCGAGGGCGGGCTCATGTCGACGTGGAACAAGTTCTGCTTCACGGGCGGGATGGTGCTCACGTCGGTCGTGCTCCCGGGGGCGAACAACGTCGTCGGTCTGTGGCCTGCGATCTGGACGATGGGCAACCTCGGACGCGCGGCGTATGGTGCGAGTCTCGAGGGCATGGTACGTCTACGTAGCTGGGGAGATGCTCTAGAAGCTGAATTTGTATGCAGTGGCCGTACACGTACGACTCGTGCGATGTTGGCACGGTCGCCAACCAAACCTTGAACGGTCTTCCTATCGCGGCTACCGTTAACGGCGACCGTGGCGCCGACGGTGTACTATCGTACCTTCCCGGTCAGAAGCTCTCTCGATGCACATGTCCGGGCGAGTCCCACCCTGGTCCTATGCACGCCGACGGGACATACGTCGGTCGGTCCGCGCCCGAGATCGATATCTTCGAAGCTCAGGTGAGTCTCTTCCCCACCCCCGACGCAAACACTATTTCCGTTACTCACATATCCGCTGCCAGATTACGGGAGAGCCGCTCACCGGGCAAGTGTCGCAATCCGCGCAATGGGCTGTGAGTACTGGCACACGCGCATTCCAGTACGTCACCGCTGACGCAGGCTGCGTTTCAGCCTTTCAATGCGGCGTACGAGTGGTTCAACACCTCGGACAACATGATCATCCCCGATCCAAGCATCAGCTTCTTGAACGACTACAAGGGCGGCGTGACCCAGCAGGCTGCGTCGGTCGTCACTGAGACAGGTGAGTGATGCCTTGTACGCGCTATTGGCCATTGCTGATCAGCATCTGGGTAACTAGATCAGACGGCGTACGAGCTGAGCGGAGGTGCATACTCCGTGTATGGGTACCAATACAAACCCGGTTTTGACGGTGCTGTAAGTCTTCTGATACTTCATACCGTACGTATGAGATTGCTTATCCTGTACACAAGTATGTCAGCTGGATCTCAAATAACAAACTCGCCTGGACGATGAGGCAAGAGGGCTTCGCCGCAGACCCGCGCGTCGAGATCGGCCCCCGGCCCGTCCCTCAAGAGCCCATGGTACGCTTCCCTGCCCTTCCTCCCCCTATCGCACTTACTCACATCCCATCCTCGCCCAACAGTACCTCATCGCGAACCTGGGCATCTCGCGCAACTTCGGCTTCGTCGACTTCGAGCACCTCACGTTCCCCGCGACGATGAAGGTCGACTACATCCGCGTGTACCAGGACCCGGACGCGATCAACATCGGGTGCGACCCGGACGACTTCCCGACCGCGGCGTACATCAACGAGTACATCGAGGCGTACACGAACCCAAACCTCACGACGTGGCGCGACGACTACAAGCAGCCGTTCCCCAAGAACAGCTTCCTGGGCGAGTGCTGAGCGCCGTCCGACGGGCGATGAGGGTCGAACGCGCTTTCGGTCAGCACATGCCGCGCTCGACCTCGGGGGTTGGCTTACGGGGCCGGGCTTCGACGGCCGCTGCTGCCGCCTCGAGGGTCCTGTCTTTACTCATGGAGATACCCGGCTGTAGCTATACTCGCTTCTTTTGGATTCTCGCCTGCATTACTTTACTCCTTCGCTGGACGCTCTTCACATCCACACGGACCATAGCCAGCCCATGCATTGCACTTACCTTCGTAATCTGCATTTGATAGACGCAGAGCGTCTATCCGAGTATTAATCATGCCTTTGTGTGACGGTGATCGGCGTGCATTCGTCTACATCAACAGAGGACGGCACACCTGAGTTTTGACCGAACACGATCGCATCCCAAATTGCAACGAGACGTAGACATACTGATACGGGAGCCTTGCAACGATATAGCATGTATAGTCCATGCATCAAGTGGTATCCAGATCATCAAGGTCAGCATCAAGGACTTCATATGGGCTCGAGGTCGACATCGGCACAGCACAGTCCCAAGTCAAGCACATACTCCTCGGGAATGAGCGTCCCCCTTTCCACTGACCCGCCGCACATCCAGTCGTACTCCGACTCGGGCCCCCAGCCCTGCACGTACATCCGCGCGCGGAACAGGTCGCGGAGGTACGCGTAGTCCGGCGCCGCGCCGAACGGCAGCGCCGCACAGTGCGCGTGGTAGTCGGCGAACTCGGGCGGGAGCTCGGCGAGGAGGGACGTGAAGGGCTCGCCCGCCTTGCTCTCGCGGATGCGGCGCTCCTGGGTCTCGGTGTCATCCACCCGCGAATAGCGCAGATCCTTCCAAGGCAGGGCGCCCTTGTAGAGCTCTACCAGAACGTATAGAAGGGACTCGATGTCGTCTCGCCGGGAGATCGCTGCACGGGGTCGAAAGTGAGCCTGCTCGCAAACTTTGAGACTGGAATAGAGACAGACCTTGTCGCATGTGCGCAGCTACGCTCATATACCGCACAGTGCCGACGGCGTGGCGGCGGCGGTCGGAAGGAATGTGCGCCCGCGTCGCAGGGTCGATATAGAGCGCCGCATGTCCAAAGTCCAGGAGGTGCAGGACGTTGGCATTTACGCCCACGCCCATGGCAAAGTTCTGCGGCTTGACGTCGCATACGATGATGCCCCGCGAGTGTACGAATTCAAGCCGCGACAGCTACAAGAGCGGTGTATCAGCTGCATACGTCCGCGCCCCAGGAGCAAGGGTGATAGCTCTACTGACCATCTGGTCCGCGAGCATGCAGATGGTGCGCAGCGTGAACACTCCTCTGCAGAAGCGATGGAGATCACCCAAGTTGGGCCCTAGGCGGTCCATAATGAGAACTGCGAAGTTTCCGTCGTACCCGGCCCAGTGGACAGTAGGTATCCCGGGCGGGGAACCCCTCAGCATCTTGTAAATGGCGATTTCGTGCTCCAGAAATGGACGCTTTCCTTGAGCACTCGGAATTGCCTCAATCTTCGCGGCCACCTCGGATCCGGTCAAGGTGTGGAATGCACGGACCACGCGTGCTAATAAGTAGCGATGGTAAGCTCCAACGACCACGTGCAGCGTAGCGAACGCAATGTGCAGACCTTTTGCGCCTCGCCCAAGGAAGTGTGTGGCTTGATACGCCCCGCAAATTGTGAACGACCAGATATAGCGCGTCTTGTCCGGGTCTTCATGATCTCGCCGATCTCGCTGATAGACGTGAGGGTCTGCTTTTCGGCTGGAGGTAGAACTGTTAGCGTCGTCGGGAGAGCCAGGAGTGGGACTCCCGGATTCATCAGGCACCAGGAACGTGAACGGTCGGAGCTCTTGACAGAGGCCCCGGAACCCGTCGACCGTGATAGAGGGCACTGGGCTCGCCGGGCTCCTTCCAACCTTGAAGTTCACGGACGCCTCCCGGCATCCCGGTCGTTGTAAGAGCGCCGTCGCGAATCCCCGAGCAGTGGCCGGAGCAAGTACTCGCCCTATGCCCGTGCTCACGACGAGCACCTCGTGTGGTCGGACGCCACCACGGACTACGTCGTTGCACTTCCGCAGAAGAGCGTCGAAGATACGCGGTGATGCAAAATGTGGAGATGCCGCGGCGGGGCAGACATGCAAAAGGCCTCCTAGCTGGTCTGGGAATGCCCGCGAGACGTGCTGCATTGTGGTTTCAGAGTAGGGCGGTATGCAGACGAGTGTATATCGGTGCCGCGCCAGGAAGGAGAGAGTGTTGACGACACCGGGGAAAAGGTCAGGAGCGAGGATGATACGGCTGGCATCCACTATGTAAGTGGATCGTCGATCGCCCGGAATGCGAAGCAGTGTTGCCAGTTGAACCAAAGTAGACCTAACGATCTCTGCAAGAGAGGAGGCTTCAGACCTTCGCTCGTGAGCGATCTGAGCCTCCACCTCGATATATAGTGTCGCCAAGTCCGGCTTATTCAGATCGCGTGGAGCATAGGATGTCCAAGGCTTCAGAGCTTGCTGTATAGCACCCACACGGTCCTGTGGTTCCGCACGGACTTTAGTCTTAGAATGAACGCGTCGAAGACGCTACACACCAATTGGGTCCCAAAGAGTTCGAAGGCGATCACTTTTGGCCGAGCAAGAGCGACCCTGGGATACTCGTACGCCAGTCTGGGGAAATCGAATGGTAGATATCGCTCCGAGTCCGAGTCCGTCGACTCCACATCGTCAGCAAAGAATAGGTCCTCCCCCGCCCATATAGCTTCTGCATTCGCCTGCTGAGTCGCAAAGGGAGGGATAGCGGTTGATCGCAAGTCTGATTGTCGAGACTTCGAGAACCAAGAAGGAGGTCCTTCCTGTCAAACGGCAAGACACGAGTGTCACTATGCGCAACTTGATGTATTCATACAGACTCACCTTACGTGCTGTCCTCACCCAATCAATTGTAGCGTCTACAGCTCTCCATCTGTAGTCGATACAAATCCTGATCCTGGTTGTCAGCGGTGGTCATACCTCGGGAAACCGACGTACTGGTTATAGAGGAGGATATGCTCATATACCCAGGTAGGCTCGAGGCTTTCAGGATACGTGAGGTCGTCGATAGTCCCAAATTTGAAGACGTAGGACTTCGGATCATGAAGTTCCCCGAACAAGTATGTCAGCCGAGTCGCTATAGGAAGAGGCCTCTTCTTGGATATGCCGCGATGCCCGGGTACCTCCCTTGGAAAGGCCCTGAAGCCTTGTAGACGGTACTCGCATGCAAGCTCCAGGGCTTCGTAGGCTGTGTCGATGAACTTATCCAGATGGTCTCCTTTCAACCTGAAAAAGACCTGCTTGATGCCAGAAGGAAAGAGCCAGTTGCAGGGCAAGCTGGGTACGGTATGCAGATACAGCGGTTGCTGGAGGTTATCGTGTTTTGTGGGTATGGGAGGCCGTACCATCAAGTCTGCTTCGGGGAACGAGAGTTCACGAGTGGGCAGCGTGCATTTTGGACCTATACTGAGTGATGCCTGGGGAAATGGATAGGGTGATAATTTGTTGGAAAGGAGGAATAAATAAGGCGGTGCCGGATTGTCCAAATCGTCAAGCGAGAGGTTCGCCCGCAAAGCCCAGAATCTCCGTGTCGGGATCCTTGCTGCGGCCTCCCGGCCAACTTGAGGGAGCCAGTACGCCGATGCATAAGGGTCAAATGTGGCCTGGACCAGCGAATGCATGAGACCTCAGATGGTGGTTCAGAGGAAAGGGAGGGTCGATGTAAAAGTTCGCACCCGAGTGCCGCAGCGCAGGGATTCAGACGATTGCCACGCCACCACGAAGCACATACCGCATTTGGAAATTGTGACATTCCTGCTGGCTGCAACCTGTTCCGGTTGCGTTTTCGCCACGCAGGGCCGTCAACCGTATGCACGCTTTGACCAGAAACACGAATCTCACCACAGCTCCTATGATATGGGAATATCAAGGTCTCCCGGTGGTGTATAGTGTATCCTGGGCACTCCCCCCGTCGTATATCTGGTACTCGTAGGTGCTGCTTTACGGACTCGGCCCCATACGCCGTCGCTAACCATATGACATAGGTCTTCCGGGTCTGTTCAAATATGCCGGGCCTCCTTTGGTATGCAACAAGTTGAAGCTCTTTCAGAGTAATCCATGTATAGGATGACCCAGGTCTCTGGGATGTACTAGCAGGCGCCCCCAGCGTCTCGGCGGGACGTCACCACGGATTCCCACTTGTCCCGTGGGGTGAGAACATCGATAAACCATCTGAAATGCGAGTATGACTCTGGACAGATGTGGGCCTTCAACGGGGTATATGCAAACATCGTGGACGAGCATCGATAGCACAAGCACACCTCACAATCTCACCGTCTGTATCCTCCATCTCCGGCACAAACAGTGAACCTCGCTTTCTCCACGGACGTGTGTCTCCTCATACGAATCTACTCTGAAACGTATTGCGACTACGGCTGCATGGCGACCAATAGGCAAGCCCCAGATCAGGACCAGGTGAGTCGTTACTACAGCTTCAGCCGTCATTTCCATGTGTCAATTGCACAGCGGCAGACCGTCCCTCGAAGTTCCAATCACACGGAAGATGTGGCCGGATATTGGCGAGATGAGGAGATGGCCATGGAAATCGACGACATCGAGAACAGCTCTGGAGGACTAGGAACCCATACCGCGTTCCAGTCGACTCATTATGGCTCAGACAATGCTCCCTATTTCCAAGCTCGGCCACAACAGGGTAGCTTCAACGCAGGGATGTACCCAGCGATGCAGAACGTGGCCGAAATGCGTCGAAGAGATGTCACGCCGTCGGCGCAGTCATTTGGTAGGTGCTGATAGTATGACCGCCTTTCCTACTAACTCGCTGGGTCCAGGTGTCAATCACGGTTATCCAAACAATAACGTAGGTCAATCTGGAGGCATTGGTCAACTTACTGAGTCTTCGCATAGTACGTGAATCCTATCAGTACGCAATTCGCTGCAGGACAACTTCAAGAGAGCGCCCGCCGGACTGGTGGTGAGTTCGATACCCGTGCTACATCATACGCACCCTATTGATGGTCAGACTCCCATCGCCCGATCCCCGGCCCAGATGGCATCCAACCATATACTCAGTCATTCTATTCGCATCAACCGTTTCGCCAGGAGGCTCCCGTTGCCAGTGCTTTCTTGCCATTTGGACCTCAGACACTGGCATATCAGCGAGCGGCGGCGCCCATCAAGCCTTCGTGGCAAGGAGGATCAGGAACGACAACACCCGTCGTCCAACATGGACAGGAGTGGACTCGGAGAATCAGCCAGGGCAACTATATACGCACTGGAGCTGGGACCCAGCATGCTAGGGCTCCGCTCACGCAAACCCACGGGCAGCGATCGGCATCGACGTCAGCCCGGGAGTTCCAGTTTCTTCAGCCTGACGAGACGTTGGCGGAGGATCTGCAAACGCAGCCTGACGCCGCAGATGCAGTTTCAACTCGTACCACGGGTGGTAACAACCGACCGGACGATATCCATCGTCGCCCCGAGCCTACATCGTTCGACCGCGATGTGCGTGAAACACACTCAGAACATCATCCATCAAGTGTAGCGGCTCGCAGCGAGTCTACTGACTCGAATGCGTCGCGAGCTCCGAGTCCGAAGCCCAAGGTAGACGTAGATTTCGCACCGCGGCGTCGAAGCGCAGTGCCTATGGCCGAGGCAATGTGATGCTCACGTAGACTCTCAGGATCCGTTCGACGGAGAGAACTTGGATTCTCTCGACACTACTCCCCGCCAACAACTTTGGCCCAATACGAACACCCCAACTACTTCGTCAGCCTTGGAAGAGGCAACTCCCCGTGCGCCAATGTGCAAACTGCCTCCGTTGGTCCCGCAACAGTCTGGTACTGTTCACCGGACACTAGGGCGAGATTTTGGCGCGATGAACTCTTATGGGCATCCGTCTACGCTAGGTGCGCATAGTGGTTAGCCACTCGTACTACCTCACGTCGGTCTATATCCTTACATGCTGCGATCCCTTGCAGTTCCTGCAATTTCTCCATTTTCTCAAGAAGGATTGGAGAAAGGATTCCCAATCGATTTCAATGCCACGATGCCGCCGTTTCCCGAAACTACCCCCCGGGCATGGGGGCAGGCACGAGAAAGCTCGATGCCTGGAGAAGACTTGTCCGCTTCCGCTCCACAGTCCCAACCCGACCAGACTGCTGGAGCGCCGACAAGGGCGGACTCTGGCAACGAGCGCGGGTATGCACAAGCTGCAGATGTCGAGAAATCCTCTCCGTCGTCAGCAGTCAAGGAACTCGCGGGGACGGACCGCCCCGAAGACGAGGAAGGCTGGACGCCGGTGACAGCTCATAAACGCCGACCACCATCCGGATCGCAGAGCGGCAGCAGCGACCGGTCTTCGCAAGAAGACCAAAGGCCAGAGTGGCTGCGGTACTACCCCTCAACCCGGCATAGTGCGTAGTTCGCCTTCCAGCTGAAGTTACACTCACGCTGCAGCTGTGCTGACACTGGCGACGTGATCTTAGCCCGGCCCGGACCGCGGGTGGCTCCATATGCGAACAGCTTAGGCAACGTATACATACACGCCATGGAAGGAGAACGGTTCACGCCTGCCTCGGCATCGAAGCTATTCACAGGCCCGGTGAGGGCGAAACCGCGCCCTTGCTTCCTCACTTGGTGGGATGCAGGGCCGAAGAATATCATCTATCTCGCGCCGCTCCTGGGGGCAATCCCACCCGGGCCCGAGGACTGGGCGAACACCACCCCTGGCGGCGGCGCGGCCAACGATAACTTACATGTGGTGAGTCGAGCGCGCTTTCCATGAGCTATCCCTGGCGAGCGACGGCGGGACTGCCAGTGTAGGGTCAATAGGATCCTGACGCGACACTCTCTACCCAGCTCAGTAAACCTACCTGGCGTGACCGTTGGTGCTCAGCCAAGTGGTCACCGGACGCCAGGCAGGTTGTGTCTGACGGGGAAATGGTGGATATCATCGCACCCCCTACCCCCGAACATCCCAACCCAAGGCCGCTCCTGCGCCCGCAGATCACAGTCGAATGGTACGACTCGCCCCAGGAACATCCCCTCAAGTCCTCCTTCATCTGGGCAGGGGATCCGGGCGAGGCCATCGACCTGAGGTTGCTGGACAGCGCCGGCGAAGAGGAGAAGGTTGGCCCCTTTGACCAGTACTGCCATCTGCCGATGTCAGAACTCCGGAAGCTGCACGACTGGTGGAAGTACAGTACGTCGCGATGCTGCCCGGGGGACGCGCGACGGCGACTGACCGCGGTCTAGTGTATGCGGCAGACCCTGCATCGGTAGCTCCTGCGGCAGAGTAGATACCCCCGGCACCGTTCGAAGTAGAATGTAGGAATACCGTACTGTTGTGCGCCGGTGAGGGCGCATATCAAAAGAATACACGTATGCACACGTCGATCAGCTCGGCCCTCCCGTCCTCGCCATCTTCTTGTCGTGTCCGCGCTTCCTGTTGTGGTTCCCGCGGCTCGCCTTGTTCTTGTCCTTCCACGCGCGGTCTGCCGCCTCCCCGCCGCCACTCCATCCCGCGCCGCCGCCGCCACCTCCACGCCCTCTGCCTCCTCTCCCTCGTCCCCTGCCGCGCCCACGTTGGCCTCCACCGCCACGCGAGTTCGAGCCAGACTGGCCCCCTTCTGGGGGAACCGCAAGCGGTTTGTTGCCGGAGAACTCGTGCTTCGCGAGCACCCGGTCTTTCCTTTTCGGCTACAGGGAGGCAAGTCAGCGCGATGAGAGAAGAATGAGCGGATAGGAGGAGCCTGACGCACATCGCGCTCGAGCATGATCCGCCAGCCTTCGATTTGCTCGTCCGTCATGCCTGCGGGACGTGTCAGTACCACACCACTGAATTGAGATGTACGGTGGACGTACCGGTCTGCGCCTTGAGGTCTGCACGCGCCTTGCTCCGGCGCGTCTGGCCGTCGCGGTCGAACAGCTTCGGGTCGCGAATATACGCGAGCTCGAGCACCGTTTCCGGACTCCGCGGTGTCTGCGTCGCCCGCAATGTCAGCATCAGCCCTGCACAATCCCACCTCAATATGATGAAGGAGAAAACCTACATTGGCGCCGCCTGTTGCGTCCTCTGCGTCTTCGTCGTCCTCTTCCTCGTCGGAGGTCGCGTCGCCGTCGCGCACCTTCACCACGTCTCCGTCCTCGAGCTCGTCGTCTTCGAGCGCGACGACGCGGCCCTTGCCCTTGCCGCCCGCCGCCAGCATCTCGTCTTCTTCGTCCTCGTCGTCGGAGATCTCCTCCGCGCGCCGGAGGATATCAGCCTTCATCTGCTCGATGAACGAGCGGTCTTGCAACACCGTTTGCGCATCATCACTGTCGGGGCACATGCACGTCAATATCCGAACGAGAGGGATAAAGAACGGAGCATACCTCTTCTTCCCAAACTGGACTTTGCTGAGATCCATAGCCTCGTCGTCAAACACGTTCCGCCGTTCTCGCGTGAGTGCAAAGTCGTCCACCTTTGCTGGTGCCTTGTCTTCAGCGGGCGCACGCGCACTCACGCCTTCTCTCGCGATAGCTGCCTCTACATCCGCCTTGGACGGCGCCGTACCCTCGAGCAGAGCCCCAATGAGACGCTCCGCGTCTCCGCGGTACGGATAGTCGCTGTGCGAGAGGAGGTAGCGCACGTATGCAGGGTCCTGGTCCGGGAATAGATCCAAAACCTGCGCGAGCGCGACATCGAGCTGCTCGTCCGGTACGCCCGCGCCTGCAGCTGCGCTTGAACCCAACCGCTCTCCACCGATATCTTTGGCCTTCACTTTCGCATCGCCAGCGGGCGCCTTGCCAGCAGGTCCCCGCCCGAGGTTGTCGATGCCGGGCGGGACGCCAGAGGAGCGGATGATGAGCTTCAGCGCGCCAGCGCGCGAGCCCGATGCTGCACCATCGGCCATTGCGCGCAGGGTCGACTCGAGCAGGTCCGTGCGCGCATCTTCAGTGCGGCGCAGGACGTCCGCGAGCGTGCGCGAGAAGTCGTACGCGTGCTGGTAGTCCGCGAGGAGAGGCCGATTGAGGAATGGGGTGGGTGGGACACTATCTGCGATCGGGCTGCCGCTACTGGCGGGGACATCGAGCAGTCCGAAGACGACTTCAAACGCGGGTTCCGCTTGAGCGGCAAGCGCCTGCCCAGCTTGCGCAACGGACGCGACGTCGTCAAGTAGGGTGCGCACGAGGACGTCGAACGTGTCGAGAAGCGCGGCCTTCGTCTCAAGGAAGAGCCGTTCCCATTCGTCGAGCTCGCGCGTTTGCGCGCTGCCCGAGGTGAGCCCGGCCAGGGAGCGTATACCGCCGTACGTCTGGGCTAGGGTGGAGAGGCCACCATCGTACGCGCTCGCCAGGGCCCGCATAAACGCGATATTCCGGGCGAAAATGCGGGCGACCTCTGGAGGCGCGGGACGAAGGAAGCAGAGCAGAATATGTGCGGTCTTGCGAAGACCATACAAGCCTTGAGAGGGCGAGGACAGAAGCGCCGTGAACGCGGGGAGTGCGCTCTTTTGGACTTGCTCGATAAGTGCGGAACGCTTAGGAGACTGAATGAAGGCCGAGGAGAACAGGGCTCGCATGCGTGTCGGGGAGACGCGTGGGTACGCGACGCTGAGGTCGACCAGGGTCTGCAGGTCGAGCGCGCCGATGGGTGCAAGGCGTTCTGCGAGCAGGAAAACCGCATGGCGGATCTTGCGCTCGGTCTGGCTCAACCGCGAAGAGCGTTCCTCCGTGCCCCAGATGAGAGCTTGAAGCGACTGCTGGGCAGCATCCTTGGCATACGACGCAATGAACGTGAGGGTCGCGGGGGTGTTGATCTGAGCGTCGGTAAAAGAGAGCACCTGTGACAGCGCGCCCGAGACCGTCTGCAGGAGACTGGCGGATTGGGAGGGCGAGAGTGTCGCGCGCGCTCGAGTGGAGGGGAACGGCGGAAGGGGCGCAAGCGTGATCGCCATGTCGCACAAATTCCTTGATGTCCTGGCTACGTGTTGTTTTGTAATCGAATGTGTATCTTGTTGTCTTGCAGTTGTAGACGGAGAGCAGGTTAGGGACGAGGAGTCGAAGGATGAGGATGTGGATGAGAGAGCGTCGGTGAGTCTGCGCGCTTAGATCACCTACGGGGCCGGAGAGTGATCCGATGGGAACGGAAATGGCAGTTCACTCAGAAAACGACACTTTGGCTTGTTTGCTCATTCCAACCACACCGAGCACAGTCAGGCTCCTCAGTTCAGGTAAAAATATTGAGACGGTGGTAAAACAGGACGGCATCGAAGAAACTTTTTGTTTGTAAGTTGACTGCTTCTCCTATATCAAACACCTGAATGTCTAACGGCGTAAAGTCATGGCAGTTGAGCCTCCGTCGAACTTAAACTCAAGCGAAGCAACCGGATGGTATGGGCACCTGTCGGAAGACCGTGATCTTCACTGCTATGGTCTACTATATCCCTTGACACCGGAGAGACGCTGTTTCCTGATCACTACCTAGTACTTACTGAAAGACTGACCTATCGCTACTCACCTTTGCAATGGCCTCAGGAGAGAAGAAATTGGTTTGGTTCATCACCGGTGCGTTGACCTTTAGCAACTCTCTCAGCAATGAATAGTTCCTGACAATTGGTACCCAAGAGACATGCAGCGGCTTCGGACGCCACTTATTGCAACCGCATTTAGCCGCGGAGATTGTGTAAACGCGACGGCGCGATCACTGGACAAAATTCAAGACATCCCTCCCTCAAACAAGCTGCGCACCATGCAGCTCGACGTTACCGAGGGGTTCGCCAGCATCAAAGCCGATATTGCAGAGTCTGTGACGTACTTCGGGCGCATAGACGTCCAGGTGAACAACGCCGGCTACGGACACAAGGCGATCTTGTAGGAAGGCGGGTACGTATTCGGGTTATGAACAGGTTGCCCTAGCCCACCCGCGACGAAGAGGAGAATCTCACTCATCCCGACAGATCCGACGGCTTGCGCTAGGAATTCGATACGAACTGTTCCGGACTGGTGGACGTGACAACCGCGGCCTTGGCGTATATATGCGCGCTCGCAGGAGCGGCACGATGGTCCTCATCGACAGCCGTGCAAGCTGCCAGTGGTCGCCCGAGCTTTCCATGAGTCTCCCCTCCATCTACCGAATCAGCTTGCATAGGATCCAAACAGGTTTCGTACACACCTATATGTCATTGCAGTCTACGGCGAGAGCTCAACGCCGAGCCCAAACCGCCCGGGCTGCGCACGCTCATCGTCGAGCCCGGCGGGTTCGTCACGAACTCCCTCTCCAGGTCCTGGGACGACGCGCGACGCGACGAAGCGCGGCATCGCGGCCGCCGGCGCGCGCATCCACGGGGACCCCGCGAAGGCGATGGGCCTCCTCCGAGTTGCGGATCGAGGGCGAGGGGAGGGTGCGGCCTGGGATGTGCGTCGCCGCTGTATCTGCAGATGGACGAGCTCGCGGACGCGGCGATCAGGGGGAAGGCGCAGCGGATGCTCGGGGTGCTGGAGGAGTGGGAGGATGTGATTTGTGAGCCGAACTTCGACTGGCGGTAAGGATGGCCACCGGGACGCTGGTGAAGCCTCGTTCGAGGGGATTCCGAAGGGTAGGGGCGTATGGGATTGTCCTGAAGCCCGGCTCTCTGACATGATAGTCGGCACGGCGGCTCACGGTTCAGGTTTGTTGTACATAACAGTCTGAGAGGATGGCGCTCACGATGCGGTACTGGGGTTAGTAAGACGAGGTGGTGGACTGAAGTTTCAGAATCGCGTGGCTCTGACGTCTGGGGTTTCCGCTCGTCCAAAATAACCGTGCGGTCAGCGACTTTGTCAGAGCTGGAGTTGGACATCTGGACTGCTGCAAAGCCGCTGATGCGATGTAGGATTCCGAGTGATGTGTGCGAAAACGTCTGTCGTACATATGATCCGCATCGTAAGCTGCAACACCCACTCTTCAGAGGATAGTATGATGATGGAAAGGTTTCCTAGAACTAGATATCTTAAGCAGCACGTGTGCGGTACTTGTGCACTCGCCTTAATCAGACCTCATAATGCAACTAGTGATCGCGGTGAAGTGAGTCGTCGTTGTTGCAACAACAGGCCCGGGTGCGGTAAACCGGCGTGTCCTCCGATGAGCCGAGCGGCTGGCGGGGACAAGTTGGATGTGTCGCAAACTGTCGGCTTGCCACAAGTTCATATCCGTAAATATACAAGGCAGTCCCGTGGTATATCCGTGAGCAGCGTTCATGATGTCTCTCGGGCCGCCGGTCTCCAGGATTTGGTGACGTAGGCATCGGGGCAAGATGCATCGTACTTCGTTTACTGGCGCAGTATTGATGATTGGGTTCTGCGAGGAAAATGATCACAAATGAACCACATCTAGAGCTTGCAGAATATACGCCCTTGTGAGTACGCCAAATGCAGCGTTGAACCGCCTCGACCACTACGAGTAGTATCGCCCAGCCTCCAACAACACTATGCGATAAGCGTGTATGTGTCGGTGCCGTCTTGATCGCACTGGCACCGCTCATCAGGATTGAATGGAATATACATGACGTACCAGCTGTGTTACAAGGTTCCTGCGGCCGACGAGCGCTATGTGCCGGTTTTGAAACCACAGCGAGGGCAGTGGGCGATCACACCACACACACACACTATTTCCGACATCGAATGTGCGCCATCAGGGACGGTCCCAGTGGGCGAAAGGGTGCCTCCTCGGACATGTGTAGCGTCCAGACGGGAGGGCTAGCCTGGATTAGCGTGGGCAGCCAGGCTCCTACCCACCGCGCTGTTCGAGGTGAGGGGCGATCTCAAGGAGCGTAGACAGATTGAATGCCGACATACCATACACCAGCGCTTATCCAGCAATGCCATCACGTGCTACATACTCCAACCTTAATTCCCCTCACCTCTCACAGGCGGCTGGCTTCAAACATCTACAAACAACCGGCGTCGGGGCGTTAGCGCCCCAAACTGGCCCCGTTTGGAAGGCCCATCAACGCGGGGCGCTTGAGAATTATCGGCATTTCTTGTTTCTGTCCAGTGGACGTCGTCGCACGTCGTGCGCGCGCGCGGTGCTCCCCAGCCCGCGGGGACCTCGCGCTCGGAGAACTTCGCCTGAGGTCTTCGCTTTCAATGGGTTTCTTGTATGACAATGCGATTATGTGTGTTCCAAAGCGCGACACCTCGGGAACAAGTACACTTTGTTTCACGCGCTCTGAATGTTTGTTCAACAATATTGGGGCGAGAAGATCCTACACAAGGCACCCAGCATGCACAGCGTAATGCCATAGCCAAGGAATACCTCAGCGCCTGCTTCTGGTGCGACATATAGAGTGCGCGCGCGGTAGGTGGCGGCGGGTCGGTGATTCCGCGAAGTTGGATGAAACGGAGCTGATTTGTGTATGATTCGGAGCAGTCTATCGAGAGCGCGACCCCTGCCTGCGCTCGCGCCTTCAGAAAAATAGTTCGCGCGACCTGCCCAAACAATCGTCCTGGAGCGCGAGGTCCCCGCGGGCTGGGGAGCACCGCGCGCGCGCGCGACGTGCGACGACGTCCACTGGACAGAAACAAGAAATGCCGATAATTCTCAAGCGCCCCGCGTTGATGGGCCTTCCAAACGGGGCCAGTTTGGGGCGCTAACGCCCCGACGCCGGTTGTTTGTAGATGTTTGAAGCCAGCCGCCTGTGAGAGGTGAGGGGAATTAAGGTTGGAGTATGTAGCACGTGATGGCATTGCTGGATAAGCGCTGGTGTATGGTATGTCGGCATTCAATCTGTCTACGCTCCTTGAGATCGCCCCTCACCTCGAACAGCGCGGTGGGTAGGAGCCTGGTGGGCAGCGAACACGATGACGCCCACCTGACGCACCCATAGCGGGGATTACTGTGTCTTCTTTCGGGCTGGTGAAAAGAAGCAGGCGGCTTGTCTCTCTCGTTCGCACACTTCTCCTCGATCGGGCGCAATCAATGTCCGCTTTGCAACTTGAAAGTTTTCTGCACGGACCTGCGGCCTGCAGGCAGACACGCGTACGATGCGGAGACAGCGGCGCTGAGCATGTCCGTCAGCAGCCTGCCTGAGCGTAGCGCGAATGCGACAGATGGGGCGCCACTTACGCTGCACGGTCGTAAGGCTTGGTAGAAGGAAGCGCGAGCTCCGCGATCGGATACGTCGCAGGTCCGATAAAGTATGCAGATATCCTTCCGGAAAGCGTGCCCCGCAACGGCGGACTGCCGTCAGCGCGCGCCGGACTAGCCTTTCCGGGGGCTGCAGCAACACCTGTTGCAGTGCGCCCGGCGACAAGGTGGGCGTAGTCGCTAAACGAACTAGGTTGTGTCGCCTACATTTGCGCACTCCCGCCCTGTTGTCGTACACGGGGGCCGTTGAGTCAGCAGGATGCATGTAAAGCAGTCTGAGCGATCCCCTGACGCACCAGTGCGAGAATTGCCCCTGCTTGCGGGGATTGAGAGGCAGTCGTGAGGGCGGTAAGATCCAGAGAGGAAATTTAAACACGCAAACGTTCTGCCAAATGTGTTACCTGATGTACTCTTATGGTACTCAGAGTATTCAACCCAGCCGACCTTGATCGTCCCAGCGTTCGTAGTCGTGGTGCTTGTCAAAGAGGTGTTTCGCTATAGGCGCCCACACTTCAGATCATGCACACGAGCGTCTCTGGACAGCTCTCAACTTGGTACTCTTCTCCACTGTTTGTCTTCCGTCTTCAGGCGTCGCATTAAAGGATTCCTCAAGCCGTCCCGGTGGGATTACGGCGAAAAAGAAGAACATGCAGGGACAGGAACGACGCACAGCGCTTCGCGGCGGACCGGTCAGGGAGTGGCTTTGCTCGGCGTGCAACTGAGCGTTACCGGAACGAAGCCCGTAGGTTGACATGCCGCCTTCCCTGCAGCATGGGAAGGCATCTCGCAGTGTCTCCTTGGCATCCTGGGAGAGACATTCATAGACTGAGCACAGGGACGACAGCAAGCGGGGGTACCTCTCAAGAGTCCAGAGCATGAAGAGACCTCGGAAGGGCACGGCGTGCATGTGGCCGCACTCGGCTGAGCTCAACTTCCCTGACTTGTTAGGAAAGGGCTATGGGTGATCTGGAGATGAAAGGGCGCGATGGCTGGATGCGAGGCGAGGCTTTTCCTGGTCCGAGGACTTTCGGGTTCGCTAACGCACAGTGCACCGCGGACTCGCCGGACTTCGACGCTGGCTGGACAGCCACCCCGCCCGTGACGAGAGATCCTGATGCGACGAGCGGGCTCATCTTGCGGGGGGTACCAACGCGATCTTATGCTTTCGCTGCGGCACCGACGCGAGAGGCTCTTCAAGGTTGCTGCTAGAACTCCGAGGCCGTAACCACGTTACCGCGTCAACGGAGAGGCTGCGCGGGACGAGATAGCTTCCGTATCACCTTCGGAGCGCGCGCAGCAACCACTCGAATCTGGCCTTGGACGCGAGACGTGGACGTGGGGCTTTCTCTAGCTCGATCCGGCAAGCACACGCTTAATGGATCATTCGCAAGGACACGAGTGACGCCGCACGTATGACCAACGCCGAACGGGGAGGCCGCTGATCATCCCACTCCGCCACGCCTGCCCTTGTTGACCGTATATGTAGGGCGTTTGGACCCATCTTCCTTGCCTCCCGACCACATCTCATCTCCGTGGACATATCACGCTTGCTTACCAGCACAGCTCGCGCCACGCCCTCGAAAGGCTTCATTTAACGACAACCTTCTCCGCGACGCGACTCGATCTCTCCTCCTTCGTTCTCTCACTGTCAACGTCCCTGGGAGTGTCTGGCGATGCTCACTACCCTCGCCCAGAGCGCGCTCATCTGCGCAGTAACATACTCGCTGTGGAGATACTTCCGGCAGGTGTTTGTCAAGACTCCTCTTGACAACATCCCGGGCCCGCCCTCGCCATCATGGATGACTGGTAAGTACCGCCCCGAGCCATCCTATACTGCGCCACTATTGTTCGGGTGCCTATTGATCCCCGCGTCTCACCTACGCTCTCTTTTCCAGGTAACCTGCCTCAGATGTTCAACAGGCAGGGCATGCCCTTCTATCACGACTTGATCGACAAGTACGGACCCGTTGTGAAGCTCCACGGCGCGTACGGTGTAGGTCGTCCTGAGTGACTGCTATGTGGCGTTTATCGATCTGACATGCAATTCCGCAGCGCAAGATCCTGTATGTCTTCGACCCGCGGGCGATGCATAGCATAGTGGTGAAAGACCAGTACTCGTACGAGCAGCCTGACTGGTTCATCAAGTAAGACCTCAGTCTTACGTGTCTTTCCACCCCTTGTGCCTTGTCTGACATCCACATAAGGAGCAACCTTCTGACGCTCGGCCCTGGCTTATTGTCTACGCTTGGTACGCGCCCACTCGCTATTCGTGATGATAGTGTTCGCGCTCATCGTCGGCGCTGCGCATCAGGCGATCACCACCGCAAGCAGCGCCGGATGCTGAACCCCATCTTCTCGATAAACCACATGCGCCACATGATGCCAATTTTCTACGACGTAGGGCACAAGGTCCGTACTCCGAACTCCCCGGGCCAGCCCTGAGCTTCTCCGCTGACCATCTGCTTCCCTGCGCGCGTCTGGCAACAGCTCCGCGCGGCGGTCGAGGAGCGTGTGCGCGCCGCACCCGCCGAGATAGACATGCTTAACTGGATGGGCCGCACTGCGCTCGAGCTCATCGGCCAGGCAGGGCTCGGATATTCGTTCGATCCGCTCGAGGAAGACACGACCCCGGACGTCTACGCGGACGCGATCAAAGCCTACGTGTTAGTGTCTTCTCTTCGCCCAAATGCCTTCTCCTTCTCTGCCTCGAGCCGGAGCTGGCTATCGCTCCGGGGCGCGTGGCTGTCTTCTCTCCTCCAGTTCATTAACGCTACGTGGTAAATGGGCGCGCTGACGTTAACCCATCAATGCAGGCCGGCGCTGTACGACCTCTCCGTCTTCCGTTGGACGCTTCCGTACTTGGTGCACCTCGGCACGCCCGCGTTCCGTCGGCGTGTGATGCAATGGCTCCCTATGCAGCGTCTTCACCGGCTGCAGGCCGTCGTCGACACCATGCACCGGCGCGCGACGGAGATCTACAACGAGAAGAAGGCGCGCCTGGACAAGGGCGACGAGGCACTCCTGCAGCAGGTCGGCGAGGGCAAGGACCTCATGAGCATCCTCCGTGCGTCTCCCCCCACGCCCCGCCTCGCAATTCGGCTCTCTGACACGCCCTCGCCTTATCGCGCGCAGTGAAGGCGAACACGCAGGCCTCGGTCGAAGACAGGCTCTCCGAGGAAGAGCTCATCGGGCAGATGGTGTACGTCTGCTTCTCTTCCCTCCGCGCCCTTCCCCTCATCTCCGTGCCCTTCCTGCGGGCCTTGGCGGGCACGCCCCTCCCCCCGATCGCGTGCGCTGAACGTTTCTCTGTGCAGCACGATGACCTTCGCGGCGATGGACACGACGTCGAATGCGCTCTCGCAGATCCTCCACCTCCTCGCACAGCACCCGGACGTGCAAGCCAGGGTCCGCGCCGAGATCGTCGAGGCGAGCCCGGACGGCCGCGACCTCCCGTATGACGAGCTCGTCGCGCTGCCGTTCCTCGACGCGGTATGCCGTGAGACGCTCCGCCTGTGCGTATCCCCCGCCCGCGTTCCCGTCCGCGCGTGCCGCGTCAACTGACGATCGCGGCCTTCCACGCGCAGATACCCGCCCGCGACGTTCATATTCCGAGAGTGAGTCCCGCTCTACACGCACGCCGGGCCCAGACCCGGCGCTCCGTCTCTTCGCTTCCCGAAGACACACTGTATGCTAATCTCGCGCTGCCCTTCTCCCTCCCCTTCTATCCCCGCACCCGCACCCGTGGCGCGTCCGCATCCATTATGGCCATCTCCGCATCTCGCGCGCGCATCGCCGCCCGCCCGCCGCCACCGTGCCGTGCCCGCGCCCGTGCCACGCAACCGTCGTGCCCCGCACCCAGGGCGCAGCGCGACATGGTCCTGCCGCTCGCGGAGCCGATCCGCGGCGTGGACGGCACGCTGATGGGCGAGATCGCGGTGCCCGAGGGCACGGTCGTGCACGTCGGCATCATGGGCTCGAACATGAACAGGCGGACGTGGGGCGCGGACGCGTGGGAGTGGAAGCCGGAGCGTTGGCTCGCGCCCCAGCCCGACGCGGTCGCCGAGGCGCACATCCCCGGCGTGTACTCGCACCTGTGAGTCCGCGGCCGCGTGCTGCACCCCCGCGCGGGGACGTGTGCTGACGTTTTGGGCGCAGGATGACGTTCATCGGCGGCGGAAGGGCGTGCATGTACGTCCCACCCCCACTGTCGCCCCCCCCTCGGACTTTGGGCGCAGGGGCGTTAATGGATGAGACTGATCATGTGTGTTCATTGCAGAGGCTTCAAGTTCTCCCAACTCGAGATGAGTGAGTCACTTGTTCCTTCATAGCGCCTCGTGCCAGACTTACAGGACCTGTCAAATCGCAGAGGTCGTCCTAGCGCTGCTCCTCTCCAGATTCTCCTTCGAACTCTCGGACAAGCCCATCGTATGGAACATTTCCGGCATTCGTTTCCCCACCGTCGGGGTAGACGGTAAGAAGCCCCAAATGCCGCTGAAAGTCACGCTACTCGACCGTACCCAATGAAACCAGCACGCAAGGTGTCATGGAGATGTGTGCCTCTCGGACGACACATTACGCCGCGCCATATGCATATCCATGACACTAATGAATCGGCCTACGCTGATTGTAACATAGCCTACCGTAGTCGACGTTGTACGGGATCCGAGCTTGGTTATAGATGCTCACAGAACAATCGATAGTCGTCTCACGGATTCCCGCGCTGAACGAATGTTTACACAGATAGTATCCTACTTCGCGCGCAAGCCGCAAGAACATCAAGGGAACGATAGGATATACTCCTTCATCTCCACCGACCAATCACAATTAGGCAGCCCGTTGGTCCTCTCCGATCCGTCCCCTCCACAGGCAGCCAAAAGACGCTCGTGTGCTTGTGCCATGATGCTCCGAAGCCCAGATCTGACGTCCTGCTCTCGCTTCAGGAAGAGGGGAACCAGCATTTTCTTCGACGAAGCGCCAGGCATAGAGAGGTCTTTTGTGCGAGAGGCAGGTACGGAATCGTGTCCGAGCCCAGAGTCAGAACCAGAGCCAGAGCCAGAGCCCTTGTTGTTGTGGGCGACGTTGACAGCATCTGAGAGAAGCCGAGGGTAGATCCTGCTAGAGCTGCGGCGGCGGTCGTCCTGGCCAGAGCCTGCGGCGTCCATGACAGCTTGCTCGACGCGCTTGTACGTGTCAGACCCCGGTGTACAGAGACGCTGGAGAAGGTGGTAGGTCTCGTTGTATGCAATGAACCGAAGCTTGGGGTAGAAGTGGACCAAGGAGCCCGGCGTGCCGCAGACGATCGGGCAGTCGGGGTTGGGACAGCCGTCAGGTTCGACGCCCTGAGAGTCGAGACATTTTCCGTGGAAGTAGTTGGGGAAGATGGCCGTCTCCATCCCCTGGTACGCCTCTTTCTTGTATGCGGACATGATGGGCGAGAGGTAGCTGAGCGCCGCCTGCTTGCCTGGGTGACTGGGGATGAGGTCGTCGATTTGCTGCGCCTGTGTATATAGAAAATCACTGAGATGACGTAGTCAACCGGCGTATATAGAGGGCGCGTACCATGCTCGACATGACCACATCTACGGGAGCGCTGTAGTTGCCGACCATTACGTCCGTGATAGCGACAATGCAATCCCCCTCGCAGGCTAAGACGGTGACCGGCACCGCCAAGAGAAATGGGACGAGGATGGCGAAACGCATACTTTTGAAGAGGGAAGAAGAGGTTGGAAGGAAGGCTAGGCTGAGCGGACCGTCAAGGCGCGCGAGGTCTAGGTGGTGGTTGAGGAACAAGGAGCAACTCCGCGGGGCGAGCGTAGAAAACGAACCACAACCACCGACAAACAAAGGACAACAGCCAGAAATTAATTAAATGTCTCAATCCAAGCGCCGGTGGACCCACACCTATGCTGGAATTGCGCAGAGAACATGTTGTAGCGCAGAGTCGCAACATAGCATCTCGCTTTCCAAATGCGATTGAGACACTGGCGCTCTCCGCTCTACCGTAAGGTGTGCATTCTCATGATCATGTGCACCGCTCAACTATTCATGGTCCGCGACGACACCCTCGCTGTTAAAGTGGCCGTGGGCCCGAGTGATTTCCCCCGCTGTGTATGGCACCTCATGGCATGTTTCATGAGCCGGAGTCTCCAAAATGAGGGGAAGAATCCAGCGAACCTGCCCTCCATTGGCTCTGTAACGTCACCCCATTTTCGAAATATATCGCGATTGAACGAGTCTCGGCGCAGCCGTGAGGATACACCGCGTCGCTACGAGGCGTCTTGGACGTGAGAACGCACAGATCGTTCCCCCAGCGGATCTGCGGCTCGGCATCCTGGACCTTGGGTACGGCGATGTTCTTCGTGACCTCTGCCGCGAAGGTATCCTACACGGTGTCGGCGCTCCACAACCACGAAGCGAGCAAGTTGGGGATCTAGACGCGGTTCTGGCCTGCACTGCTCCCACGCATTGAGTAGGACAGGTCTGGGTCGAGCGTCCGCTTCAGCACGGGTACCTGGACGTATCCAGGGCTGTTTGGCCGTCCTACGCGACTGTACAACCACAACCGCATGATCAGTATTACCGTGACTGTCCTGTGCTCGGGTATCGCCATACACGAGAACAAACAGAATCAGATGTGTTACATACCTCTCTGGTTCAGCTTATTCCACAAGCGAATCGTACGAGTTGGCGAACCGTTGTGGGCGCTGTACGTTCGTACCGGACGCGAGTGCCAGGCGAACGAGTTGCAGGGCGGGAGGCCAACAGGAGACGAGTGGCGCTTTTGGGGATGGCAAGGAGTCTCCGCTGTCTCAGAAGGCCAACTTGCCGGGTTCAACTCTTGCGCGGCGAAAGGGTGACGAGGCACTACAAGCTGTTGAAGAAGAGTGACACTTCGAGCGTACAGCGGCACAGGGAACATACACCCAGTGCCCGCGAAGAGTGCCCGGTGTCGTTCGAAGGTCATGCTACACGCTCGCGTTGGCCAGCGTGGGGCGCTAGTCTCCGTCGAAGCCAAGGTGTGCTGAACGGAGGCTGAGGGGTCGCATGAGTGGAGCGCAATGAGAGGGAGGGGAGGTTGCCCCGCGATGGACTGTAAACCACGGTTACTCTGGCATTGTTGTTGGTAGTGCGATAACACCTGCGTGAGTGAGCTCAAAAAGAGAACTCACAACCTATGCCAGTGGATTCACTGATAGCCAGTGAAGATGCCTCATAAGCAGTGTGAGACGCTCCTGTGAGACGAGCAATGGAGATGCAGTGTGATGCAGGCTGTTCGAGCTTTGCGCGCCACCGATTCAATACCGTGAGTGCATCAGCAAGGCCAGGCCGTGACATGAGCACCAGGACAAAATAGAGACGGTGAGCATACAACAGAGTACGGCGCGAGCGAGGATAGATGGTGTACATCTCGGCAGCCAAGGGCTAGTGATGTTGCCTCAGTAAGACTCAGTGCCGCCCAGGCTGTTTTCAGGCGATAATTGCGTCGAGTGATAAGAAAGTTCGATATGCTACAATTGCCGTGGAGCTGGTAGATGATAGCGATAGGAATCGTACAATGTGAGTGGAGACGCGAGCGGCGAGGACCTTAATCATAGTCATATCCTGCTTCCCGGGTAGAACAGTTATCAGAAGTCCTCTGCTCATGAAAGTAGGGGACGTACCTCCACCCCCTTCATCACCGCCGCCCCCAAGATCATCTGCGTCATCCGCCTCTCCATTGTCGAAGTAATTTTCTGCGTAGTCGTTGTCGTACTCTTCGTCGACGTCGTAGTCTTCTTCGGCTGCTTGGGAGCCTGCGTCAGAACGTTCGTCGCCGGACTTCTCCTGAGACGTGTGACCTTTGTCAGTCAACGATGCCAGGGCAATGAAGAGAGTACGCACCTGATCGTCCCCTTCCTCAACCACTTCATCCAGATTGACGCGCTTCCCAGCCGCCTTCTTCTGAGCTGCGGCTAGATGACTATGAGATACCGCCCGAGCGCACGCGTCGGTCGCATGCTTACTGGGCTTCTTCTTCTTCGGGTTGAAGTAATCTTCGAAAATCTCTTGCGGGAAGAAGGGCTGATGCAGATCCTTCCTCTTCAATGTTGGCTGGGAGGCCGGTGAAGGACGGTATTTGTCCGAGTAACGCGGGAGTTCTACACTTGGTCCCATTCAGCATTTCACAGCGCACAACAAGTGGTATCACTCACCCGTCGTTTTTGTTGGCTCGACGAGGTAATATGCAGAGCTGCGCAGGCGCGTGGCGAACCCTATTTGCAGTTCTGCTATCCGCTTCTCTTCCTCACTGTATTCGGTCAGGAGAGGCAGGGGTTCTAATGGCTGTCACAGCTCAACGCAACCATGTCATTTGCTGTGAGAAGGTACATACAGGATATAACGCGCTCTCCTCTCTGGACAAGGACTGAATGTCCGCGAAAGTCAGGCCCATCGGAGGGAGCGTGCTCGCTCCGAACCCGCCCTTGCCGCCACCAAACCCTCCTCGACCACCGCCTCTTCCGCCGCCACGTCCGCCTCGCGACATTGCCAGTGTCTTGCAGTAACGAGAAGGGGGAGTAGACGAGGAAGGAGACGACCGGACGAAATTGGCGGAGTGCACGGGATTGAATGGGCAGTGCGACAAAGTTGCGGGCGAGGCCTCGGTTCGGACTCCGATTTGCTGTCCGCGCTCAAATTCCCCCAAGCGGATGAAGGGCATTCAAGCGCCGCTCAGGGGTGTTCGTGGCGCCCGCGCCTCGCGTTCGTTCAAGTTTCCCCTTGCCTCCTGCCACCATCACCACCGCCCGCCCCTGCCACGTCTGCCGCTCCGCCGACCCCGTTTGCGACGAGATCGATACTTGTTGACCTCCAGACCACTCTTACGACAATGGACAAGTCTTTGGATGAGGTCCGTCGCGTCCTCCTTTCAACGACGCCACCCGCGACTCACAAAGGCGACTCAGATTATCGCCACCTCCCGCCCCAAGGGCATCCGCAAGTCGAATCCTCGACGCAACTCGGGCAAGGCTCAGGTGCTTGGGAACTCCAACCCTGCACCGGCGACGCGTGCACGGGCGGTCCCAGCGTCCAACGGCGCGAAGATTGTGCCAGCGCCAACTGCAGCGCAACCGGCGGACAAGATCATCGTCTCCAACCTGCCCCCTGATGTGAACGAGCTCCAAGTCAAGGTTGGTTTCTTTGTGCGACGGTTATCGACCCCGTTCTGACCTTCGTAACAGGAGCTCTTCCACACAACTGTGGGCCCCCTCAAAGACGTGACCCTCCACTACGATAGTCAGGGTCGCTCCAAGGGTGTGGCGGCTATCCACTTCCAACGACGAGGCGACGGCACCAAGGCATATCAACAGTACAACAACCGGTTGATTGACGGCAGTTAGTATCGACTCCCTTGCACTTCCTCCCAAGCCCCTCTTCGCCCCGTAAACTTCTTCTGCTCGCTCCGCTTGCACGTCGCCTCGGCCCGAATCGTTTGCGGAGGGGTCCCGCCCCCGCTGTGGTGGCGCGATCGATTGTCGGAGGGTTTGGACGATGCTTCCGCTCGCGAACACTTCGCCTGCGCCTACACGACCAGCTCTTGAAGGTGGATGAAGACTCTCCAAGGATGCGACGATGTGGCACGATGTGACGATCTGCAGCGAGCGGCAACCCGTCTTTCGTTCTTGTGTCTCCTTGCTGAACAGCGAACTGATCAAACCTACGCTTCTTTCGTGTCATCGCTGGTGCTCTTTCGACGATGTCGCCTCACACAGAACGCCCCATGAAGATCGAGATCGTTGTCGACCCCTCCAAGCCTGCGCCTGCGGCCTCTCTGGCGGCTCGTGTGGCGCCTGCCCCTGTTGCTACTGTTGCTGCCGAAACCACTCCTAGGTAGGTCCTTGTCTTGTATCTCGTATCCACTCACAAACCTCTGTGATAGGACTGGAGGACGCCCTAGGCGTGGTCGCGGCGGTGCTCGCCCTAAGCGCAATGAGAGGCCGCAGAAGACAGCAGCTGACCTTGACGCTGAGATGGAGGTGAGTCATGAACGGTGAAATGTTGAAGAGCGATGTTCTCATTGTGCATCAGGACTACTCCGCCAGCACTGCTGCACCCGCGGCGGCTGCTGCATAGGTATCGTCTCGTCTTGGCTCTCGGGCATCGTCCTAAATGTCAGCTTGATCGTTTTCCGCGGACTCCACGCACCCCTCCTCGCTCCTGTACTGTATATTACCCTACCCCATGCGTATGTCTCGCTTGTTAGTGTCCAGATGGTCTCCTCTCAACCACTGTGCTGTCGTTGTCTTCGTATCCGCCTGAGCAATAGACGTTGTTTCGGCCTACATTCTTCCAGCTGAGTCCCGCACCCAGCTAGCTAGCTTAGGCGAACAATTCGGCAACGTCTGCTTCATGTGCCACGCGGAGTCGATGAATGAACCGAAGGTGAGAACAACGATATGATGCGGTGGAACAGACACACGGTGTTGTAAGACGTACACGTACGGTTGAGGCCCGAAGCCTGTGGATCAAGAAATATTGTCGTGTTGGAAGCAGGGTGCCGTTGACGTACATATGCCCAGTATCCAAAGTTGGGTAGATACAGTTTAACGATACAAGGCTCACTCGCCCGAGGTGCAACGGTGTTGTGCTGTGGCTTGGGGCTCTGACGTTCTTTACCTACCAAGTTCACTCGACGACAACATCATCAGACCTGAAGGACGCTCTCTAATTAGCCTACTACGACGACAATGGGGAGTCGGAACATGCTGGAACGTACGTGTCTAACTCGGGCTTGTTCTCGAGATGAGGGAAGATCTTGTCGGTGATGACACGGTATGCATCCTCGGTTAGGCCGTGCCCCACGTACAGGCTCCGTAGTCTATGGTCCAGAGAGTCCGGCGGTAAGGCAGCCACGTCTTCTGGTCGGAGAACAACCCGCGTCAAGGAGAAGTGCTCGAGGTCAGGGCAGTTCCGCGCGAGCGCGAGGAAGCCGAGCACGCCCACGGAGCAGCTCGGGAAGTCTCTGCCGAACACGACTTCGGAGATGCTCAGGCTCACGAGCGACGGCCACGCGCCGGACAGCGCCGCCAGGTCGGCGTCGGCCACCGAGAACGGCACGTACGTGCTGTACGCGAACGACACGCTCCGCAGGGAGCGCAGGGCGAGCAGCGGTGCGATCACGGACGCGAGCGCAGGGCGGGGCGCGACGTCCTCGCTGACTTCTGCGTTGATGTAGATGCCAAAGTCGCGCAGGGTGGGGAAGGCGCGCGCCCATGCGGCACAGCTCTGGTGCAGGAGGGACGCGTCGCGATAGGTGTAGCAGTCGATGCTGAGTTCGACGAGGCTGGCGGAGGCGAAGACCTCGGCCACGCCACTGCAGCGCCGCAGATGCAAGCTCTGCAGGTTGCGGAACCCGTAAGAAGGGTCGGCGAGGCGGCTGTCGGGGCTGCCGGTGAGAGAGGGGAAGGTGAGACTTTCGAGAGTGGGTGTCGCGGCGAGCGTGTGCAAGTGGGCGATGTCGGCGCGTCCCCCGTCAGAGGCCGTGGTGAACTCGATGAGGGAGTTGAGCGGCTTGAGGTGGGGCATGACACTTGAGGGGGATATGTGGCGCAGCTCGAACGATAGATCTGTTAGCCTTGGGTTTCGCTCGCAGCACTCCTTGGTTAGCCGCTCGAGACACGATGCCCATCGCGCTCTCGTTTCGGCGTCGGGGTCGGTAGCTGTCGCGTCGCAGATGATAGTGACCATCTCGACGGACGGGGCGAGGAACAAAAGCATCGCCGTCGGCTCAGCGAGGTCGACGATCCATCGGAGCGAGAAGAGGTTCGGTACGATTTGCCTGCGCTCGCCGAAGCGGCGTATGGTTGACCAGCTTTCGGGTGAAAGCCGTCGGCTCGTGTACATGTTATCCCACAGCCGGATGGCGCGGACGTGGGCGGTGTACTTCAGCATGTGTTCCCATTCGTGCTCCGGGACATGCTCGGGCAGGGACTGTACAAAGAAGAGTCAGCGAGGACAATCGGCAGCCTCGTCCAGCACCTTACATATACGGCATAGGATAAATCGGTGTAGTCGTTTGGGTGATCTTCGACCTTTTGAAGGGACGGGAGGAGGTTGAAGATGGGATACAGGCTGTCCAGATTCCGCCACAAGACGCGCACAGCAGCCTCATGGAAACTCCAGGAGACGCATGCAGCAGACGCAAGCATTCGAATTCGCTCGGGCTCCTTGTTGCTATAGTCGCCCGGGTAGAAGACCCAGGAGAATAACGATGTGTCGTACCATTCGAAGATCTCGTTGAGAACGTCTGCGACGGACAGTGCGCGGTGCGCAGCCATGAGGGTGTTGTGGTTGGACAGGGACATTGGGAAGCTGGATGGTGCGACTTGAAGGGGGAGTTGGGTTGGAAGACGATCGTTGAACGTTGAATCTCCAGCTGTACAGTCTAAGACACAGTGATCGGATTTTGCAATAGATATCCAGCGTTCGCCGGCGTGTCATCAGATCGCTACTCACCCTCTGCGTGGATCGCGAGCGATGCCTCGTGTCATCTGCGCCTCCGTTGGTCCAAATGTGTTGTGACTGGTGCATGGTAGCCCTTATGCAAGCTATGGTATTGAACTTCTTCGTACTATAGACCCCAACTCATTGCGAATCTTCATGAGCGAACACCGCGAATACCGGGCGATCAGTCTGAAGGCAGCTCACCTCGACAGCAATCGTAATCTTGCTGTTGCCCCGGTAATCATGTAGGCCAGCTCTACAGTATGCGCTATAACCCTGCGGCATTCACAGGTACTACGACATTAGAGGAAGCAGGTCAGCGATATGGGCCTTCCCGTCAGACGAGCTAAGGTCGTTGAGAGGTCATGGAATGAAGCGGATTCCGGCGCTGCCAGTGGTAGCAAGCCTGGGATCAGTCGACTCTGTGCCGCGCCCAGGTCGTAGTATGCGTGTAGACCAGACTGAGTAAACCGGCACATCATAGCTTTGCGATCACTTTGATAGCGCATTCCAGGCAATAACTGCGGCGCCCTTGAACCTGAAAGTCTTCTGGTTAACATAGGAATATCACATCGGGTGTCTTGTCAGACCTTCTGAGGCGGGAAGGATCTTGTCGGCAATGACGCGGCATGCCTCCCCAGGCAGGATGTGAACGAGAAAAGGCAATACATCACGGTCAAACTCCTGGACATACCTTTTACTGGCCTGCACATACCGACTTCTGAATGGCGATTGAGCATGATAGGCTGTCAGGAAGCGAGATCGTGGACGGCTTGTATTTCAGCGCCCTCGAGGGGGTAAGGTGTCGGGTTACATGGCAATCTGCATAATCGTACAAGTTGTTCGGCGTCTCAAGCTAGTTGGTACAGGCTTTATGGTGTATGTTTCCTGCGATCAACGAGTTTAGCTGGAGACGCACGAACAATGGGCAACGTCGCTGACGCACTACTTCGCCGCATAACACGGTATCCCCAATGATCGATGGTGCACGGTCCTCACAGCGGGCATCGATCCGTTCAAGACTGTCGCATCGCATCCCGGATGCGATATTCCCAGTACCTAACGAGCCGTCAGTAGAAGCGTATGAGAACATATGAACGACCTACTTCTTGCGCATGACATCCCTTTCGTTCGCAAGAGATTTCCAGATCTGCGCAGAAGGGTCAGCACAAATGCCAGCGTTTCCGAAGGGCTGGCTTACCTCGACAGCCTTCGCAATCTCATCTCCGCCCCGCTTCTCGTACGCATCCGCCAGGAACTCCAACGCTGCGACGCAAGGCAGCTCCGCCTTCTCTGAAGGCAGCGGGTTGTCGAGATCGACCACTTCCCCTCCAGGCGCGCGCCGTTGCGAAGTCGTGTATGGCTCGACAAAGGGAACCAGTTCCTCGAAAGGCGTACCCGTAGTCTCGAGCACACCGCGGAGGTAGTTCCACGCGGAGGGGTTGTTCGGCGCGGGCGCGATCTGCTCCTTCGCGTACGCCAGCTCTCGCTTCCGCACGTACTCCCGGTCCTCGTCCCCAAGCCGGACCCCGCTCGCGAACACGACGAAGAAGCGGTGGTGCCACGCCGAGTTGTTGCGCACGTCCGCCTCGAGGAGGGCCTCCGAGTACGCGCGCTCGCGCGCCCAGAGCCGCGCCTCGTTGTTGAAGTGCGCGAGGATCCACTGCCGGTAGGACCAGGTGTGGTAGTTCTTCGTGTCGACCTCGAGCACGTCCTTGAGGAACTCGAGCTCGAGCATCGCGACGTCGACCGAGTTGAGCGCGGTGAGGAGCAGCCGGCGGTGGTGCCACACCTGGTACGTCTTCATGAACTGCTTCGCGATGTCGTCCATGAGCCGCAGCTCCTCCTCGAGGTCGGACTTGAGTGCAATAAGGGTCTTGTATCGATGCTGCCTACGCGGGCCGAGCGGGAAAGGGGCATACATTGTCGGCCTCCGAGCTCCTGCGCACGACGCGATACGCAGAGTGCTCACCATGCAGTATAATGTGCCGGGTTCATCAGGATGATCTTCTCCGTCAACTTGAGTACTCTCGGGCTCATCTCCCCACTCTTTACGACCGCGCGGAAGTAGTCGGTTGCATCCTTGTCTGCGGGCGAGGTCAATGGGTGGCTGTAAGTGCACTTGGCGCGTACGGACACTCCTCGGTGTAGAAGATGGGGGCGATGGGGTTCACGTTCTCATACTGGCGTATGGGAGTTACATCCGCCCATTCAGGATCGTCGGCGAGTAACTCAGACATGATAGGGCCGGGAGGGAGCTGCGAAGTACCGAGTACGCGCGGAGTGGCGCAGGAATGAGGACAAGGTGCTAGGCGCCCAATAAGCCCTCGATGCGACAGCTACAGTGAGTCTTCCCGTAAGTGAGGTCGATCTTGTTGAGCAGTTCGAACACGAGACATCACGAGAAGGCATATCGCACAAGGTCTATACAGATGTTCTACACTTGCTATCAATACATTGATCGTACATACAGCACGGCTGTTACAGGGTCCTCCTTCAATGCTGCAACGTTTCCGGGAAAATCCAGCTTACATCCTCCGATCCAGCAGAACATTCATGATTGCTTGTCACGATCAGTCAAGGGAACGTACTGCAACATCAAAGGTCAGATTGCGGATCGTCGCAGATCATCCTGCGGCAGGGGGAACGCACCATAACGTCGAAGAGCGGCTTCTCCGTCACGTTCCCGTCCGCATCCTTGTCGATCTGGAGGGATTCTCTCAGCATCGACCCGCGCTTGACACCGGCGAACAAACCGTACCTGAAGAATCTGTTGGGTATGCGTCCCGACAGGGATGAACATGCGTCCAGGGCGCGCGAGCTGTTTGACCAGCTCCTTGGGAAGGGTAGGGGCCGCTGCACCGACATGGATCGCGTCATAAGGGCCATCTTCCGGGAGACCTGCGAACATGACAAGCGTGAGGATCGTCCCGCCGCTGTGCGGCAGGGTGCCCTGTGAGAAGTGCGGATAACACTGATAGGCACCTTTGCGCCCGTCTCCCGCGATCACTTTGATCTTCCCGTCCTCCAGGGCGGGACCCAAGCCGTCCTTGCGCAAGTTCCCGACGGACCACTCGACGAGTTCCGAAACGTGCTCGATGCCAACGACTTTGCTGTCCTTGCTTCGCGGGTCGGAAGGGTCCTGCAGGAGGTGGTAGAGCACCGCAACGAGGTACCCGGATCCCGAGCCGACATCGAGAACGCGGGCCCCCGGTTTGAGGAACGGGAGGAGCTGCTCCGCAGCATGGGCGTGCTATGTGGGGAAGTAGATCTATTGAGCTGCACTTGAGACGAGCGGGAAGCATGCATTGTCTGGTACGTACCATGTGCGGTGCTGAGATCGTCGCGCCATACCCGATCGTCCTCGAAACGTGGACATGTCGATGAACTAGGCCTTCACTCGAAAGCGAGCGTATGCTTACTGAGGGGAATCCTCGTATGCGGTGTTCGCGAGTCGCACGTAGTTGGCACGATCGACCTTCGTCATAGCCTGTGACCCCATATAATCTCGCTGTGTGGTACAGTGAAAACATGAGCACCTACCGCAGTAACGCGATCAGAGTGAATGATCTCCGCCTTTGCCATGTTCGCGATGAGCTCTGCATTGGTGGCTCCGGTGCATCTCCAAGCCATAGTCCTGCGCTCGGGTTTGAAGAGTGAAAAGATGGGGAATATACGTTTCCAGCTCAGATTCGTCGTGATTTGCAGTACCTCCTGTATGTTTGTTTAAACGGGTGTCTGGACGAGAACTACCGCACGATATACAGTAGTGTGTGGTCGTGGTTGCAGGTCAAGCTGAGCATACGGCGCATAAGCGCGCAAAAGTATGAACGTGCAAACGTACAAACATACGTCATAAGTACCCTCCCAATTATTGGTATAATCAATGAATCATGCAAGTCTATATCACTTGCCTCTCGCGACCGCATCAAGATTATTTGGCATGCAGAGGATGCGTACTAGACATCGTCCTGCGCGGCGTATCCATAGTTCGGCGTAACCTTCGCTCTAAGTACGCAGCAGTGCACGAATTACTGAAGTCAACGTTTGCATATGCACCACGGTAACCGTTAAGGAGTATTGCCAGCCTCATCCGGCCGACTTCCTGAAGGCCATGAGGCCCTATGACAATCCTTCGACAGCCCCAGCCTCGCCAAAAGGACGACAAGGGCACCTTCGCCGATGACGGAGTCTCCGAACCCACCGAAGTCGGTTTCTCAACACCGACGCCTTCGGAGACTCGTTCAACGGCACCGTGACCGCCTCTCGGCGCCCCGACCTCCGACACCCTCTGCCGCGAACCTACTCCTGCCGCGCGCCTTGGCGACGCCGTGCATGGCGGGGACGACGTGCACCACCGTAGTACATGGATGTTCGCGTTCACCACCGTAAGGGCGCCGGATGACCTCTCGCGGCTAGTACTTCCTGTGCGTTTGACTTGTCCAAGTCGCCCGTGCGCACTTACAGAAGAACATCAACCCGTTCGGAAGTCGGTAGCTACGTTGCCTCGAAAGGCACGTCATGAAGCGCTTCTTGGACAGGGTGTGTGTGCCGGCGAACAGACCAAGACTCGTAGAATTGAAGTACAGGCCGATGCTCGAGTGCACCGTGGCGCCGGTGCGTGTTGACGGCGCACTCGACTGGAAGTGGCCGGTGACGCCCTAAGCCGCGCTCTGGCCCGCCAGGGCCCGCGCGGAGCCGTGAACGACGGGGCTGCCCAGCCGCGCGGCGGCCAGCGTCCGTGAGTGCCTGTCTCGCGCGAGCAGGTCCATGTGCACTCACCGCGCACGGCGTGCAGGGGCCTTGCACTCGGGGAGCACTCAGACTTTGACTGGCCTGCCTTCCGCGGGTTTCGCCCCTATTCCGGGACGGGGTGCCTGGTGGCGAAGCAGAGCTGCGGCGGACGAGAAGGCCCAGTGGGAAGCGTTGCCCGAAAGGGACCTCAACGCGTGGGCCTCTAACTGCGGCCAACGCCCGCCACGGCGCCACTGGACCCTGAGATCTCGGGAGGCCGCAGCTAATAATGAAGGCGATGCGCACCACTGCGATAATCCCGGGGGGTGAGTTCTGTGGCCTCCCTACGCGGATACTCATTGACGCACCCATGCCAATGCTAACAACTGGCTCAGATGCGCGACAACATTCGACGACGTTTGTTCAGAGTCGATTTGATGCTGGCATCGCCACAGGGCATCTCGTCGCCGTCGAGAAGGGGAGAGATTGCCCGAGATTTGATGCTGGCTCTGGCTGGTCGAGAGGCAGTGCCAGATACATACATACTGTGGTGAGCAGAGGTGCTAGCCCGAATTGCATGCCACGTACCAAGTGCTGAGATCCAGGACCTCCACACGGATCTCGCTCGCCCGTACGCGTCAGCAAGGCCTGCGGCAGGCACACCCCGTGCCTGTCCGAAGCCTATCACGACCCGCGGCTCGACAGCTTCGGGAACGTCAATTATCGCCATATGTACGGAGCGCGCGGAACAAGCCCGAGCGCCACCTCAGGTTGCCTGGCGTCGCGCCGATGGGTGTGAAACATCTCTGCAGCATCCCAAACACGACTGAGACGATGCAGCAAGTGCTCATGGTCGTGTTCAGCGCGCACCATGCAGTTGTGATCGGTCGTCTAAGCAGGTTACTGGACGCACGATTGACAGTGGCGCGGGCGCAGGACCGCGCCCAACTGCAGCAGACGGTGTGTTGATTCTCCACTGTGACTTTGGCCTGGACGTGACATAGCCTGCGAGACGGTTTCCATGCCAGATATGTCGCGTGAGGAATTGACCGCGATATCGCTTCAGGCGAGGCGAGCCCGAACAGTATAACCTTGGAACAAATGTACATCCTCGACGTCGCCGCCGCAGCTTGAACATAGGTTCAGAGTATAGCCATGGTTGCAGCCGATGTCAATCTGCGTTGATTCAGAGAGAGTGATCAGTACCTTTATGCAAGCGTTGCACAAGAAGACCCGTATGAAAATGTCGGAATGGCTAACCTGGTGAACCCTCACAGATGACTGCATCATTGCTTAGAACATCAAACATTCGTGGCTGCTTGGTCAGGAGAAGGTCGGGGAAAATGTGCAGAACGTCATCGTCTCAGGATATCGCTCGAGGCTCGAGCTTACAAGATGTTCTTCTGGGGTGAGAAGAGAAGCTCATGATATCTCGCAGATAGCACGCAGCACGCCGGTTTCATCCCGTCACGAGCTCTGCACCGTCGACTTCCTAGGAGATACCGACTTCCCTGTGGTGGCAAACCAAGGACACTGAGATGACTCACCTGATGATGCGCAGATACGTTGCCCAGATGAATGCGTTCCTGCGATCGCAATCTATGATAGTCTGCGCCGTCAGCATGGGAGGCACAGCGGGCTCCATTGCCAGCACAAAGCAGTGACCCGGGGATATGATGCCCACCTCCGGGCACTGTGCCCAGGATTTACAGTGCTGATGGCTGTATTCCGAGGCTCATTAAACTTGAGGGGTGCCGGGAACGTGTCTGGGCGCGTACGAGGGCGGAACGCGGCAGCGAAAAGTCGAAGGGGGTGGCTCCGATCTTGAACGGACTCGGGTGTGCACCAGCACAGGCAAGGCTGTGTCATGCTGGAGAAGATCTTTTGCAGGACACAGGATCGCGCCACACTGGGCTCGCAGGACGTACGCGCCGTAACTTGCTCAGTGCGGAAATTGCAGGTATTGGGGTGATGAGTCATGTTCGGGGAGGATGAGTGTGCAAAGAAGCCAGCAAAACGGCGGCGAGGCGGTGCAGCGCAAAGTGCGCTCTTCTCCAGTGTACTCGGAGAAGTCTGATCACTCAGCTATAGCTATCATCTGCCTTCCAAGGTGTCGTACGCAGGCTTTGCGGAAATGAGCAGGAAGTCATGTCGGAAGTGACATGACTGGGGGAGGAAGAAGGTTCAGTAGCGCTTGTAGCACCCAAATCGAGAACAACGCAAAGTACTTTTCGGCGCCTCTGCATCGCTCCGGTACAACCGCAACTACGCTCGGCGAGCCTCCGAGCTCCCTCGCAAGCTTGTAGAGGGCATCTCACTGCTATCCCGAGCCGGCAGGAGCTGCCTGTTTATCTCCTGCCACGAGGCCTGCAAGGCAGGCACGCACCGGGCGTTGAACCCCATGACGCCCTTGACGTGGAATCTCCAGACAGATCCCGGGATATTGCGCGAGAAGGCGAGTGTTTCCTGCATGCTTCGGCGGACCTGCCGGTGATTCTGACCAAGTTTATGTTTGGAGCCAATCGATCAACCTCGGGCGGCGGCGCTGTGAGCGCGGGAATGTCTGTTGTCGCCCGTGACCGTCAGTTGCGCCGCTCAATCCAAGCGTCTGTCAACTAGTCATGCGAAAAGCCGGGCGGAGAGCATTGCCACTCGCACTCATCGCCTCCTCCAATCTGTTCCAATGTCCCTCCCGCCGGCCAAGACGTATAAAGACGATGACTCGGGAAGCATCCCTCCTCACCATCATCTTCACAGTCGCTTCGGTCCCGGCCCAGCCCCCCTCCCTCTTCTTCTATCCTAGAGGATTTTAATTTCTTTCCGTACATCCGACTATCCTACTTGCGGACCTCGCTTCCTGGTCGCATTTAATCTCTGTCGATTTGCCCTTCACTCTGCACATCTTTCACTCCCCCCTTTTTCATTCAATGGCTGCCCTCAAGACTCATCTGAGCGTCCTCGCCGAGCACACCCTCGCACACCCTTCGCTTCCCATCTTCAAGCTCCCAATATACGATGGCGAAGGCGAGTTGAGGGCTTGGCGACCCGTCTCCTACAGCGAGTTCCAGTCCAACGTGGAGCACTTCGCGACGCACCTGGCGCACAAGCTGCAGGCCGGAGGTATTCCTCCACGATCCGTAGTGGGCCTTTGGTGAGTCTTTCAAATTCCGCATGATTTCGGCCTCGCCTGACTCAACTCCCCTCGCAGGTCAAACGGCATGTCCTATGTCGACGTCTTGTACATCTACGCGATAGTCCGCGCCGGGTACATTCCTCAGCTGTTCTCGCTCCGGTTGCCGAACCCGGACGTCATCTATGAGCTACTTGAGCGTGCCAACGCCAAGGCTATCATCTACGAGCCGACGCTCAGCGAGCTCCTGTCCAACTGCCCGTACCCCGCGTACAGCGCTGTCGACCTGCGCGACCTCGACGTCACTGCCGACATGGTCCTGCCACCAATGCCCGCACCGAGCTCGCCAGAAGACATCGTCATGATCTTCCACACATCCGGGTCCACGTCAGGACAGCCGAAATTGCTGCCGTGCAACTACAAGTGGCTCGACAACATGGTGCGCAAGTCCGCCACTGTCAGCCCGCCGCTGCGGACAACCGGTCAGGATGTCACGGTCGCTATGTGAGTTTTATAAACGCACTTTGCACCCGGACGTGCCACTGACAGCGTCTGATCAGGGGAAGCATGTGCCATATCGGCCAAACATTCATGTTCCTCGCCTCGTTCCAAAACGGCGCGTGCACCATCCAGCCGAAAGCGGTCACCTTCTCAACCGACGAGCTCGTGCACATGATCGCGCACGGCGGCCTCAACCGCCTAAACCAGTTCCCCGCGTTCTTCGCCGTGCACGCCCGCGCCGCGCGCCAGAACCCGAAGCTGCTCGCGCTCCTCCGCGGCCTCGACGAAATCCTCTACTCCGGTCAGCAAATGCCGCGCGAGGACGAGGAGTGGGCGTACGCCAACGGCCTCCAGCTCCGGAACCTCTTCGGCAGTACCGAGTGCGGCGCGATGCTCCTCTCCATCCGTGGCGGCGGGCAGCCGAGCCCTGCGCTCCGCGCGATCGACGGCACCGCCTACGCGTTCCTCCCGATCGAGGACGCGTCCGGCAGCGAGGACGGCAGCGAATACACGAACGCGAACGCGCGCCTGCTCGAGCTCGTCGTGCTCGGCTCCTCCTGTGACTGCCCTCATCCGTCGATGCGCGCTGCCGATGGCCACTTCCACACCGGTGACCTCTTCGTCGAGGTCGCTCCCGGGGCGTACGTGAACCGTGGACGCGGGGACGACTGGATCAAGAGCGAGAACTGCCTCCGGTGCGACACGCGCGCGATCGAGGACAACGTGCGGCAGACGTGCGGAGACCTCATCGCGGAGTGCATCGTCGTCGGGAACGGGCGGCCGAGCCCCGCGCTGTTTGTTGAGCCCGCGCAGGGAGTCGATGTGGACGAGGCGCGCCTGAGGAGGGACATCATCCGCCGCACACGGCACTTCCACCAGCGCCGGTACCTCCACGAGCGCATCACGAGCGCGAAGATGGTCGTCGTCGTCCCGCGTGGTACCCTGCCGCGCACGGCGACAAAGGGCAACGTCCGCCGGCGCGCAGTCGAGGACATGTTCAAGGCCGAGCTCGACGCGATGTTCGCCAGCGCATGAACCTGGTGATAACATCAAAATGGGCGCGGGCGTGGTGCTCGCACGGTTCACTCACTTTGGTTACAACTTTCTTACCATTTGCCCTAAAGCGGACGCTTTAGATGCGCACTAATCTATTACCTTCTTCTATCTTATCCTTACATCACAATATCACTCTTGATCTCGTCCCGGACTTTTTGACCACCCCACTGTAGCATTAGTTCTAGCGTACTTGTAGACCTTAGCATTAATCACACCAATTATCTTGCCTTATATCTTGCCTTATCACATTGAGGGACCGACTGGTATGCCTTGTATGATTCTTGATGCAGTAAGTGCGAGAACACCCGTGTTTGGAGCTCAAGCAACGAACTACAAGACTTGCCTCATTGGGCGCTACACTACGTAACGGTGTTAGCGCCGCCGCCACCGCGCGAGCTCGGCGGAATTGTCACCCTTTCAACGTGCAGTGCACCCACAGCTTACGAGTACCATCCCGTATACGACATGGCAAAGAAAGCCTCTGGCTCAACTGACAAGAAGCCCGCTGACAAGAAAGCAGGCAAAGGCAATGCCAAAACGGAGGACTCCGGCGACAAGAAGGTAAGTGGAATCAGATGAGCGCATCACGCCTGGGGCACCGCTCACCGACTTGGAGGAATCATGCATCCGTGGCTTCGTGTTGAACACTGTGATGCTCCAGGAGACTTGAGATGCCCTTGTTTTTTGCATGCCAGCGTCCATGTTGCGTTCTCATCACGGTTGTGATTCGCAGGGAAAGGGCGGTGCCCTGAAGGCAGCGACCTCGGTCAACGTCCGACACATTCTGTGCGAGAAGCAATCGAAGGCCTTGGAGGCGCTGCAAAAGATACAGGTGAGTGTAAATTTGGGGTACCCGGTACACATCACGCTGATTTTATTGAATCTACAGGAGGGTCAGCGATTTGACAAGGTCGCACAGGAATACTCGGAGGACAAGGCGAAAGGTTTGTCGAGCCGCTCTCACCGTACGCACGGGTGTCCACTGACAGATACGTCTCTCGCAGCTGGTGGAAGTCTGGGCTGGCAAGTCCGAGGATCAATGGTGGTATGGCCATATACCCCTCGACGTTATACATGCTCTGGTATAGTGACTGACCCTGCTGCGGTCGACAGGGTGCATTCCAGGATGCCGCGTTCGCGTTGCAGCCCTCGACGGTGGACAAACCGATCCTCTCTCCGCTCGTCAAGACCCAGTTCGGGTACCACATCATCATGGTCGAGGGGCGCAAGTGAGGCCATGCCTCGTTTTCAGCCAATGGGTGTTGAGACCGCCTTTCGGGAGATGTACTACCATTCTCACGCGCAGTGCGATATGTGTACAATAGCAATCCAACCGTCGTAAGGCTGGATGTGGGCAACAACGGCACAATACCATATGTCAGGTAGGATGAGAGGATGCTGCATGGGCTCTCAACACGTATGTCTGAACATCACGATGAGGCTGAATACGGGCATGCAACTTCAGGGTCGTCAGATATGCTCGGACAAGCAAGCTTTTGTTGGAGTGGACCTGCGTACGCGGGAAGTTCACGCCCTCGGGCCGCCATGCACACCGATATGTAGGCTCTCGTACGCAAGCACGATTCTCGATTACGATTCAGCTACAGTGATGTACGGACATAGGGAGGACAATAGCAAAAACAATAAACACGTATGCACAAGCAAATGGCTCGATATCCAGCACGAAGAACAACCACGACCGACCAACCCATCCCTGCAAACATTACAAGAAGTCAGAGTCGGAGCTCTGCCCCGCAGTGAGTCGCGTCCGATGCTCCAGATAGCGCATTAGGTCCTCCGTAGTCTCCAGCGTCGCCGGAGGCCCGGCAGTCTGCGAACCATTCCCGAGCGGACCTTGCCCGACGAGGGAGTGCGCGCCGGACATCCAAGGCTGAGGCGCGAAGTTGCTAAACTCCATCACGACTGGGGACCCGTTCCCTCCGGGCTGCGGAGGAGCGGTCAGGCGCACGAAGGCGGATGGTTCGAGCGGGCTCGCGCCAAAGCCAGGGAAAGCGGACACGGGACGCGCACCGGCAGCGCTTGGTCCTGAAGAGGTCCCGTTGGTCATCGGGCCTCGGAAACGCGCGGGGATGGCATCCGTCACAGGCGTTGGTGCAGGGCCGGGCGTATCGGGAGGCGCGAGACTTTGAGACACGGAGATAGTTGGTGGGTTGGGTGAAGATGATGTTGCAGTATTGCTCCGAGAATGCACGTCCGTCGCGGAGGGAGGAGGGTCGACCGCCGGTGTACCAACGGCAGAGCGGGAGGGTACAGATGAGCTTTTCGGCGCTGCGGAGGCAACCTTCGCGAGCTCCATCTCACTGAGGTTGGCCTTGTAGAACGACGTGACTTGAATCGTCGTCTGTGTTCCTCGTCAGACTCCTGATATCCAAGGATGCGGGCGCTCCAGGACACACCTTGTTAGGCATGGACGCGGCGATGCGCTTGAAGTCGTTCCCATGTTCAGCGAGCAGCTTCATAAACAGAGCTGTTAGAACCCAAGGGTCAGATGCGCCCCGAATGCAGGCAGCGCCCGAGACTCGCCTTTGTCGTCCTCAGACCAGTTTCCGCTGCCGCCGCCGCTCTTCTTGCGAGCGGTCGCTTCCGTTTGGTCAATGAATTTCGTCTCCGCTGATTTTGTCTCCGCTGAGGCTGAAGGGGCGGGGGTAGAAACCTCCGCAGGGGCAGGGGTTGGAGTTGGTGGTACCTCAGACTCAGCAGCCTTGCTCTTGCGACTCTTCCGAGTCCGTTTCACTGGGCGAGGATCCTCATCCTAAATGAGTTGGGTCAGTATTGAGGGAGCACGTTGGTAACGAGCCACTCACTGCTGCCTCATCTCCATCGTCCTGCTTGTCCTGTCCCATGGCTGCGACCGCTTTGGGTGTCGGAACAGCACGACGCCGAGGCCGCTTGGTGGCCGGTTGTGCGGGTTCTGGGGGATCCGGAGTAGGTGTACCTACGGGGGTATTCTGCGTCGTACTCCTCCGCGAAACGGTAGTCTTCTTCTGCTGCTCGGCTGCTGCTGGCGTAGAGGACGGTCCCGCCTCAGTTTCAGCGACAGGCGTGGCCCCAACAGGGGTTGCAGGCGGTTGACCGCGCCTGCGCCGCGCGGAAGCCGTGTTCGGCGTCGCGCCCCGCGAGACCTCGTCGTCATGCTTCAGGATATCCGCGAGGAGCGCGTTTCCCTTCTGCTTGCCGCCACGGCCGCGACGCGTGCGCTTCCCGACGGTGTTGAACTGCGCGAGGATCTTGCGGAAGTCGATCGTCGTGTTCTTGTGCAGGTAGTAGAAGGTGACACACTGCGCGGGCGTCTTGTTCGGCAGGAAGTCCGCGATGATGCCGAACTGCTTCGGATGCTTCACGTACTTCTCGACGAATATCACCTTCTCCTCGTCCGTCCAGTCGTCGATGCCGGTCTCCAAGGCGTAGAAGGAGTGCGGGTCCTCAACGAGGTTATTCGTGTCGTCGAAGATCGGGTCCACGCGCCCCTTGGTCACCGAGAGCATGTCTGGGATGACCGCCGCGTTCTTTGCAGAAAGGTGGTTCGCGTCTGTCAGCTCTTCGTTCCCCAGGCTCGCCAGGATCTGCTCCATCTCGAGGTCCGTACGCACGGCGTCGCCCATCGCGGCAGAGCGCCTCGTCGTGCGACCAGCGGTAGCGGCGGCCTCCTCGAGCGCGCTCGCGCGTGCGATCTCGTCCAGTTTCGCGCAGTGCACCAGCCACTTCTCATGCAGCTCGAGGTACTCGTTCCGCAGCCTCTCCACCTTGTCGGCCAAGGCGGCTTGGTGCTCGGCAAAGCGCTTCCGCAACGAGTGCTTGGTGCCGTCGTACTCGCCTCTCGCGACCTGCTCCTGCTCCTTCTCTACCACAGCTTCGACAACGGCCTCCGCCTGCGGCTGTTCAGGTTGTTCAGGCTCAGCGATGTGACGGTTGGACATGATGATGGGATCGACGCGTTCCGCCTGTGTCTGGTGCGGGAACAACATGCGCAGACGCACGACCATCCGAAGAGCATCCGCCAGTGGGATGTCGGTGATGACCTTCTCCGGATCGGCCGTGGTCTGCTTGACCGGCGGTACAGCCTGCTTCTCCGCGACGGCAGGAGGCTCCTTCTCCACATGCATAGTTGTATCAGGATCCTTCTCCGCGCCCTCTGTTTCTTCGCGGAGGGTCTCCTCGCTGATGGGAGGAGAGAGCTCCCCGGAAGCAACGTTCTGCCGTTCCACATAGGCTGCTGTCCTCTGACCTCGGGGAGTTGCCAACATAGCCTGTTCCCGACCTTCAACCGTATCACGGGGTAGGGCGTCTTTGTCGGAGATGCTGGAGATCGGCTGAGGAGTCGTAACGGAGGAACGCCTTGGTTGCAACAGGGGAGACACCGCAACGTCGCGACGTGTAGGCACTGGGGTCCTAGGGGGATCCACAGCGGCCGGAAGCGACAAGGCAGGGATCTGGACCTGTGACGAGTTCTCCTGAGACGGAGCAAGAGATGAACGAGGCGGCGGAGGCTTCGGGGCTGATTGGGCAGCTATCACGGGAGAGGCCACAGGAGACGGGGCGGAGGAAGACGCGCCCGAAGACATCTCCATGTCAGACTCGTCGCCTCGAGGATTGGGTGTCGACGCGGTGGACGAGGGCGGGGGCCGCTTGCGAGACATCGTGCGCGATTGCTGCGGGGAGGCAATAGAGGTGTCGATGGAGAGTGCAGGACGGAGGGGCTCGGCCTTCTCCCCGCTGGGAGGTGGCGATGAGGATGTGATCGGCAGGGACGTGTGAGCGGGGACGTCGACGGGCTTCGTCACGGGAGAAGCAGGCGGGGACATGTCCATATCAGAGGTGTCCGCAGCGTCTTCTGCATCGTCGCTGGTGACCCTGACTTCCTGCGTCTCTTTGATGCGGACATCGTCGCGATCCTGCAAGCCCTTCATCTTTTGGGCAAGGTCTAAGGCTGGGAGAGTCGCGGGAGAATGCGAACGTACTGGAGAAGCAGGTTGCGACATCTCCATGTCCGACTCCATCTCGCTCATCCCCTTTCCCTCGTCTGCAGTCGTCTGCGCCGACTGCTGATCAGGGATGCTTGAAGTGCTTGCGCCAGCCTCAGCATTCTGTGAGCCGACATTGCCCGTGGCATCCAAGTCAGGATACTTCAGCTTCGCGTCAATCGCGAGCGTCGACGGCACGAAGGAAGGTGCTCTCTGAATGTACGAAAGGCGGCCTAGTCACACGGTTAGTGTGATCGGTATGACGTGCGTGCTACCTTACTGACCTTTGTTCCATGAATTCATTGCCTGCGATGGCTGCGCAGACTGGCCGACAGAGTTCGCTGTCGTTGATTGGGGCTGCGCCTGTGGCGTTGTTACTACAGTCTTCACCGAAGACGGGTTCTGATCGCGAGGAGCAGATGCAGAGCTGTCTACGCCTGTAGAGACCTGAGCCGCAGGAGATTTCTGTACAACAGGAGACATAGCCTGAGAGAAAACCGGAGGTCGGTTGACGGTGCCAAAGGAGCCATAGGGAGCTTGGAATTGCTGTACCTTGGGAGGGCCTCTCTGTGGAAGCTGGAACGATGCATAGGGTGGTTTCGAAGAGCTAGTCGTAGAGGAATGCGAGGGCGAGCGAGAGACCGGTTTCGGAGGCAGCGACGACGTAGCAGGCTCAGGACCCAGTGGGATACGTACCGGCTCAGAAGTCTGTGGTTTATGGGGCAAGGGTACGAGATGCGGTAGTTCAGGAGACTCGCGCTTGGGCACCGAAGCTGCAGTAGCCACATATCCGGGCGAAGAGTGCTGCGCCGAACGCGGCGGGACTGGGCTGACCGACCTTTCGACGTTATCGCGGCTCATACGACGCCTATCGATGAGATCCTGTGACTTTGCGCGAGCAGAGAAAGGAGGGGGAGGATCCCTGCTGCTCCCTTCTCCCCTGTCTGCGTAGAGGTCGTCGTCTTCCGGAGCCCAGTCTGGCTCTGGAAGAGGCGGACGGTAGTTATCGGAACGAGGGTTCACGAACGGAAAGCGGTTCCGAGCGGCCGACCCTGGAGGTGCAGGCGGAGAGAACGGCGGAAAACGTTCTCCCGCAGCCTGTGGAGGCGAGAACACCTCACGAGCTCGCGGTCGGTCAACTGGCCGATCCCTGAAATCCCTTACAGGGGGTGCTCCAAAGCGCTCTGCCGGGCGCTCGCGGGGTGGGGGTACGCTTCGGTTTTGTGTCAAATATGGTAATGATGTTAGAAACGCGCAAACATACCTGTCAGGATACGGTGGTGGCCCACTGTGAATTTGCTTCCAGGTAGCGGAGGGCTCAAACATTCGTGTCGCTGGCGCTTCCCTGCCGGGTCTATTCCACTGGGGAGGAGTGTAAGGGTCACGAACAGGCTCCCTGCGATCCGGCCAAGGCACGGGCTCGGGCTCTTGCCATGTCGGCGGGCGAGGCCATGGCTCAGCAGGTGGCGGTCGATATCGCTCTGGAGAAGGGATAGGTGGCGGGTACTCGCGGTCGGTACGCCAGAACTTGGGGTTGTACTCGGGGGTGACCCCTTCACGAAACGGGGGTGCAAGTGGCTCTTCCGGAGCGAACCTGTCGTAATACGGATATGCTGTGGGCGGTGCCGGGGGAGTTGCTAAAGGGTGCTCTGGATATGGTGGACCAGGCTGCTGCCGCTGCACGGGATACCACGAGGGGTGAGTGGGAAAAACGCGGTGGGAAGGGGGTGCGCTGACATCGTATGGAAGCGGGAGATTACCAGAGAGACGACGGACGTCGCCGTTGTTGGACATGGTGGATTAGGAGAGAGGGTTTTTTATGACAAACGAGGGGGAGCGTCGCAAGAAGGTCAGCGTACAAAGCCCAAGCGAGGTGTACAGTGGGAGATTATGTCAAGCAGTAGTTTTGCACGAGGTAGAGCAGATATCGGCCGTCAGAGGGGTATCTCGAAGCTCTAGACACAAGAACGTCGCCCAGCCGGTGGTGGTGGTTGTCCGTCGTGCTCTGCTCAACTCTTTCTGCCACAGGTCTCAACTCGTTTTCGAGCTCCGACTCTTAACGTCCGGTTTGCAGGCTGTATTTTGTGGCTAAGATACAACTCCGACTACCAGTTATGCGCTCCGATTGAACTGCTGTGGCTGCTCTTCCCGATTCGGCCTTTCGCTGTCTCCAACACTTCATGGATCCTTCATCTTCCCACCCAGACCCGGCTCAGCTATGTTTTGAGAGTGTTCGGACTAGACGACTTATCATTGCATCTTACTGGGCTGTCGTACTGCTTGCTATACCGCTATGGTGGAAAGCCACAAGCATCGAACGGCTACCGTTACCCGCTGCACGCGTCTCCGCTCAACGGAGTAGAGAGGTACTTGCTGCTTCAGTGGATTCTCATGCCCCGTACTCTAACAGCTGTGATCACAAGCTGTCTTTCCCTGTGGCAGTCAACATCAAACATACACCAGGTCTGGAGGTCCAGTCAATAGCACAGGCTCTGCAGCTGGACAAGAGTGTACTGGGTGCCAGTGCGGTGGACGTAGAGCTACGCGCTGGAAGCCACTCGTAAGTAACAATACTCTGTCGTGACGATCCGATATGCAAGAGCCATGCAGGCCTGCGGCGTACAATGTCGTGTTGGAGCATGGAGACAGCGACCCTACCGTCGAAGCCAGGGAGCTGCGTTTAGGGATGTCGCCGGATGGCGGCCAGCCTTGTGAGTACTGCTAATACTCGACGTGTCATACCACACACGAACAACGCATCAGCAACAAAGCCGTCAAGAGAGCGATTGGCGGAGACTTTGACCCAACTTCTTGCGCCTTATGGCACGTACGCCGCCTCCCAAAGTCAACGCGTTATGAAGTATTCCCCTCGATATCGCCTCGCATTCACGCTACTCAACGAAGAGGCAACGAGTAGTAGTGCTGCATTGGCATGGGACATTCAGGGTGCCGTTCAAAGTGCGAAGCCCACGTCCTTGTTCTGGTGAACGCGAACACTCACCAGAACCTCGATCCTGTTTACCAATGCAGGCCACGTTGGCCCGCTGCTGGAGAAGCTATCAGACTTGCACAACTTTACGATCGAAAGCCAAGTTCAATACCATGCACCCCTCGCTTTCCAACCGCGGCCCTTGCAACACGAGGGTCAAGATGTGCACGGACTTACACAGGAAGACTTGACCGTATTCATCAACTCTGCCGAGTGGACGCTGTGTACGTCATCCAGCGGCCTATAGTCCTAGAGCTACATTAACATCGTTATACCCAGCATCGAGCGTGTCCAACGACCCAGTAATTCATTTCGTGCTCTTCATACCCTCCGCCAATCACAGTCCCTTGCACATCCTGGACCACGAAGGTGCGTATATGCTCCATCTCCCGCCTCATTCCCGGTATTCACCGCCATGCAGGCTCCGTTCACCCATCCAACGCATTCCTCCTCCCCCAATGGGGCGGCATTGTCCTCCTCAACCCCTCAAACCCCATCACTCGCCTCACCGCCCCAGACCTCTCCCCCGTCTTCACCACCTTCGCACACCAGCTCCTCATACTCCTCGGGGTGCCCGGCCTCCCCCCACACGTGCGCGCTAAGCGCGAGCCGTTCACAGACTGGGAGCTCGACGCGCTGCTGCGCCGGCGCGCGCTCGAGAACGTGCAGGGCAGCGCGGAGACGCTCGAGGCGATTGTGCGGCTCGTGGACCAGATCGAGAACATGCCTGTTGGCGAGGATGTCGTCGGCGACGTGCAGGACGCGCTCGATGCGCTTAACGAGGTATGTTCTCACTTCTTCCCTCCTCCCCTTGTCTCCGTCTTACTAACGTTTTGACAAATCACTCGAAGGCGCACGAGTCATCGCGCACCTCCCCCGTGGCGACGCTCAAGCACTCCGCCCGCGCGCTGACACTCGCCTCGCGCGCGTTCTTCAACCCGGGCATGCTCGCGCTGCTCTACTTCCCCGCCGAGCACACGTACGCGGTCTACACGCCGCTCTTCGCCTCCGTCGCCGCGCCGCTTGTGGGAGCAGTCATACGCGAGCTCATGGCGTGGAAGAAAACGCGCAAGGAGGCGAGGGAGGCGCAGAAAACTCGCAGTGTGGCAGGGGAGATCAAAGCTCAGCGAGGGACGAAGGTCGAGTGAGCGGCTGGCGATGTATGTAGGACTAATTTATCTTCTTGGGCATAAGTGTTGTGCGTCGGCTGTGTGAGTGAGCACAGAGTCTACGATGCACGGAACACACCACCACGTCCCATCGCCTACGTCCCCATCCTGCCGAGCAGCGAGCTGCGACACATCGCAGCGTGTCCTTGGGCCTGCAGGTCCGCTCCTTCGAGTCTCGGCTCTGTTGCATGTCGTCGCTGGGTGTGTTTTCATAGCGCATCCCCTCGCACGCCCGCCGTCTGCGACGTCGGGTCCGCGTTCTCTCGCTCCACAGAGTCCACACCCTCTTCCCCTAGACCCGCGCCCCACCGTCGGCGTACCCATGTACGCCGAACACGCGGAAGTTGCACCAAAGACCAATGGACAGATTCACGACCCGCAATATTGGCCGACAAACGAACGAAAAAGGAGGAACGCGCAGGAAGTGGGGGAGGGCTGCCCAAAATCATCCCGCAAGTGATGTTACTCACCGTCGGGCTCGCGCTGTCATCATGGCCCATTACGCCCGTCGCCTCCAACGCATACTGCCGACGAGGAGCAACCGTACATCCCTTGGGCGAGTTGGCTGCTTCTTGCGGGCGAAGGGAAAAGGGGCGGGGGACGTACGACGTTGCCTGGCGATGAACGGAGTCGACGTTGGGGTGAGAGGCTCAGGCAGCGGAGGCGTGCAATCATCGCTGCAAGCGAAAGCCTCCCACCCCCCTGGCCGCTCTGACTGCATCGTACATATGACGATCCGAGGGCGAGATGGCCAAGCAGGTATACCAATCACACGGATGATTGGCTCTTCAATGCAGAGCAAGATGAATACTTGATGTTGAATAGTCACACGAAAGCAGCCAAGAGTTACCATGCACACCAACGGAAGGATCGTCGTGATTGAATATTGGAATACACACATGCAATTGGGGCGGGGGAACACATCATCGGGAAGACAGCTCACGGACAGGCAAAACACATCGTACACCACAGCTCGTTCGTCATGCATCGTGGCCTGAACACCCGTTACATGGCATACCTGTGGCACCCACATAGCGTCAACACGGATACAGCGATGGCAAAAGCAAAGGTCACGCACTTCCTTGTCCACTCCCGAGCTGTCGCCTCGTACCGGGCCCGATCGGTCTTGTACAGGTGCGCGATGTCGGGGACCAGCGGGTCGTCAGGGTTCGGGTCCGTCAACATTGAGCAGATCGAAAGGAGCACTATTATTGCACGAGCAGCATGAGTTTTCCGCCACGAGGTGATAGGAGGCAATCGAGCAGGTTGCATCGCACAATGCATAACCCATCGCAATCAGATGGATTCAGGATCGTGCACGGCACGGCGTTCAAACCCACGTAGAGAATAACAAAGCAAGCATGATAGCAATCACGCACCTTTCGAGATCGTCAATGCTGGACTCCACTGATCCCTCAGGATATCGAGACAGATCGACCCGTTCGCGTTGATGTTCGGGTGGTAGATCTTCGTCGTGAAGCTGACCTTGGGAGGCTTGAAGGGGTAGTCGGTCGGGAACGTGATCGAGAGGAAGAACACGCCGCCCGCGTAGGGTGAGTCGCCCTGTTAACCACGCGTGCACAAAGCATGCAATTGAAGCAAGTCGAGTGATCACACGAGAGGACGTCAGTAACCCCGAGCTTCACACGCAATAGCAAACGGGAAGGCGATTGACGTACCGGTCCCATGATCGTCGCCTGCCACTGGAACATGTTATCGCCCGTCGGGCCCGCGCTGCAGGAGGAGGGCGGGTCGCGGCCGAGATCGATCAACTCCTACACATCGCAGAGAGCGATATAGCAGCAAACGACAAGGTCGCAACGCAGAGAGAGCAGCCGTCAGCACACATCGCCTGCGGTCGCAGAGCGCCGCACAGCCCAACCACCCCATCCGGCCGAGCAGGCGCCGCAGCCGGATGAAGATGACTAGTGGCGCAAAACGCGCAACGTACCTTGTTAATGCGCTTGAGGGCCATGGCGAGAGTCTAGAGGACTAGAAGGAAGTCGTAACTGTGTTCAGTGCGCCGTTGTGCACACGATCGAGCAGGATCGCAGGACAGATGAAGCACGATGGGCGTGCACGTCGCATCGATGAGCAGGTGCAGAGCAACCACGAGAGACGAGAAGGCAACGTCGAGGACACGGTGAGCGAGTGCGCATATAGGCAGCCGACGGTGAGACACTTACGGTGGGTGAGAGGAGAGACGATGGAGGAGATGGTGGATGGAGACAAGGATTGGAAAGCGCCTGGCGGATAGCCTGCCGCTCCTTCGCCTTTGTCACCCTGTTTGGCCTGATGACATCCCCGGCCCTGGCCGGCTCCTGCCCCATATGGCAACTGGCCGTCCGTGCAATTGTTCAGGACCCTTTAAACCCGGAGCTCCGAGTAACAAATGCACAAAAGCTAAGGCGTACTAATCAACCAGATGGTAGTAACCTCCCACAGTGAGTTGTCCGACCACGCAAAGCACTTCACGCCCACCAGGTTTAGGACGTACTAAGGACGTACTACACGTTGTGCAGAGCTAGAGTGCATGACAGACAAAATAATCATTGAGATAGTAGATGTTATTTGCAGACCTGGTAAATACTGGGTGGAGAGGCCCCAGACCAATCAGCTCCCAGTATTTTGCTGCGCGTTACCTGAAGAGGAAGGTGGATAGAGTTGATATTACTTGCAAATAACATCTAGTACCGTGCTGACGAGCAATCCCAGCCGTACCTTTCTGGAACCTGGTAGTAGGGCGAGTGTTGTATGGCGAGAGCGAGGAACGAGCGCTAGCCATACGGATGCTTACTAAGCGCGATGGACGGATGTGGCAGCGCCTGTCGGCGCGAAAAAGCATTCTCCTTTTCCTCCCACATCGTCCTCGCGCTAGGTCCCGTCGGATTTGCGCATACAGTCTCTCGATTCCTCTCCGATTCCCCCGATCTCTCTCACAGTCGATATGAGCGCATCAGCTAGACCCAAGGGAGCGGCAAACAAGTTTTTAGACGCCTTCAGGGCCACTGATCTCGAAGAGGGGGGTTCCCAAGAGACCGGCGGGTCGGCTACGGCGGCCACGGGGTCGGTAGCGCCTTCCCAAGCGCCAAGCAAAGGTAAAGGCAGGGCGATAGAACGTCCCGAGAGCCCGGACTTCGAGATTGTCGACGGGCCTGAGCTGGCCGGCGGCGGCGAGAAGGGAGAAGGCAACGAGGAGAATCGGGACCCACAGGCGCATCAGATGTCGGCGGAGGAGGAAGAGTACTGGGGAAAAAACGGAGATCTCAAAACGCCTACCAAGGTGATCTCAGGGCAGGTGGAGATGTTCAACAAGGTGATGGATCAGACGCCTCGCTTCAGGCGGGAGATCTTCAGGGAGCTCAAGAGGGCGGCGCACGAGGCGTCGGGTGTAGACTTCCAGGACTTCGGAGACGAGGACAAGGAGGTGGGGTCGGACGGAGAAGAGCTCATCACAGACGCCCCCGGTGTGCCGGAATTGTTCACGCAGAAGAGGGTAGCCCCGCACCCGATGCTGATCGATATGTTTCGCGGCAACTGGTACGTGCCGCTCACCTCCCTGACGACGATGGCACTGCGCTCGCTCAGCGGAGACGGGGCGAACCTCAAAACCTTCAAGGCATCAGCGAAGGGAGGAGGTTCGACCAGGGTGATCGACTTCTCCGTCTTCGGAAAGGAGATCAACTTGTCCTCGGAGGACTGGCGTGAGGCGTGGGGGAACCTCCTGCTGATTCTTCCCCGCGTCTACGGGAGAAGGGAATGCGCGTGCTTCCAGGAACATTTCCGCTTCATCTCCGATCACGATTCATTCCGTACCAACTTCCCGGCTCTCCTGGCTTTCGACATCGAACTGCGCGACGAATGGTTCACTGCGGCGCGTAACGCAAAGCCGCCGTTCTTTGTGGGTTCCCAAGCATACTTGTGGAAGCTAAACCGGTGGGAGCAGGAGATCGCAAAGAAGGAGAGGGCGGAGCATGTGCGCGTGCTCGCTAGCCTGCGCGGGAACCACGGGTTCCATCCGTACGAGCGGAAAGACCCGGGGCGGGGTGGCTTCGGCGGCGGTGGCGGCTACGGCGGACACGGCCCTGGCTTCGGCGGCGGTCCTAGCGGTGGTTTCGGCGGCGGCTCTGGTGGTGGCTTCGGAGGCGGCCCAGGCGGCGGTTACGGTAACGGTGGCCATGGAGGAGGCTTCAACGGTCGCGGAGGCTTCGGAAGGGGCCGCGGTGGCGGGCCCTTTCAGGGAGGCAGAGCGCCCGGGTCTGGTGGCGCGCTTTGCCTCATCTGCGGCGAAACTGGACATCTCTCATCGGGGTGCTCGCGTACGACCATCGCCGCTACTGGAAAAGCTGTCTTCAGTTCCTTCTACGGAGGGAGGCTCGTGGCGGTCGGATCTAGGAACAGCATCTGTGTCGGGTGGAACCTTGGCGGAGTCTTGCCTTGCCGGGGCCGAAACTGTCCTGCCACGGACGGATGTCACGTCTGCTTGTATTGCGGTTCCTCCGATCATTACGGCGCAACGAAGCGGTGCTACGGAGCGTGAAAGGGTAATCACACCGTACAAGGCGGACACGTGGGAGGACGCCTTGCTTCACTACGGCTTACTCGGGAAGTATCCCGATCTCCCTCACAAACTACGTTTCGGATTCCCTATCGGTGACATGGCTTACCTCGATTCCACATGCATTTTCCCCAACCACGCGACCGAACCAGAACACATAGACTTTATTCAAACCTACGTCGACGAGCAAGTGCAGCTGGGTCGCATGACGGGACCCTACAGCCAGGCCGAAGTCGAACATATCCTTGGTTCCCCCTTCATCTCTTTGCCGCTCGCCGTCGTTGACAAGCCGGGGAAGCCGGGCGCCTTCAGGCTGGTGCAGAACTGCTCGTTCGAAGACAAGGAGACGCTGTCAGTCAACGGCAGGATCGACGCAGCACTCTTCCCGACGAAATGGGGGACGGCAGCAGATGTCGCTGAGATTGTGAGTACCCATCTATCTATGGATAGAGTGCGCGCGCGGACAGAAGCGGCGCACGCGCGGCCGAAGCGCAGGCGATGAAGCCTTGTACATGGGCGGTCGCATGAGAAGCGAGAGCGCGCGTGTAGAAGCGCTGGACTTGGGCATTGAGAAGCCACACTGGGGCACTGCGAAGCCGTCATTCTTTCACATTGGGAGGGTGGATTCGAAGTGTTCTGAGTGGATGGTTGTCGCGCGCACGGCGAAGCAAACGCGAACTGAACTTGATTGTCGAGATCGCAAACGCGCCGCCGGGAGCGCAGGTGGCGTCACTAGATGTGGATGCGGCATTCCGGAACATTCCTGTGTTAGCGGCGCACAAGAAATTTCTGGTGATTCAGTGCAAGAGCGGGCGGTTCTACATCGATCATGTCGTTTGTTTCGGGATCGCGTCAGGCGTGGGGCTGCAGGGAGCAACGATGGACCCGCTCATCGACATGCTGAATGCGCGGGGGTTCGGCCCGAATGCGAAGTGGGTGGACGACCTGTTCAATTTCCGGTTCCCGATCTCACGATGTACCGCGTCAGGCGTGTACGCGTACGGTCATGATCTTGGGGACATCTTGGCCCTCACGACCCCGTTGGGAGTACCGTGGAGCACGTCGAAGTGGCCGGCAGGGTACGCGGGCACAGGCGTTTATATTGGATTTCTTTGGGACCTGGAGGCTAAGAAGGTATCGCTCCCGGATGCGAAGCGCGAGAAACATCTGGCGAAGGTGGACGCGTTCCTGTCGATCGCAGAGAGCGCGAAGCGTGTCGACTACAAAACCGCTAGCAGTCTCAACGGCAGTCTCACTCACATTGCGTTTGTCTACCCGCAGGGCCGGGCCTTCCTAGGGAATCTCTGCGCGTTCATCGCATCCTTCGGACCGAACCCGCAAGTGCTCCGGCCGCGCTATCCGCCGAAGTCGGTGGTGTCAGACCTAAAATGGTGGCGGTTGACGCTTCTCCGCGAGGGGGTAGCGCGCGATCTTCGGCCTCGGGGACCAACTCGCGACCGGGATCTCTGGGTTGACGCTTCGACGGACTGGGGCATAGGACTGGTACTGGGGAATGAGTTCGCCGCGTGGCGGTGGGCAGTGCCGCTAGCGGTATGGAAGGCGGAAGGACGGGATATCGGATGGGCGGAGATGGTAGGGGTCGAGCTCGCGGTGCTCGTGCTGGAGCAGCTGCGCGTGGAGAATGAAGACGTCCTCATACGGGGGGACAACGAGGGGGTCATCGGCGCGCTCGCGAAGGGCAGAAGCAGGAATTTTCGGGTCAACGAGTCGATCAGGCGCGTCGAGTCGATCGAGATGGCGCGCAACATTCGCGTGCGGGCACAATACGTCAACACGAAGGAGAACAGAGCCGATCCGGTGTCTCGCGGCACCCCGGACGGAGCGCTGTCGAGGTTCCCTATCCGGTTCCAGCTGCCGTTAGAGCTGCAGGCATTCCTCGTGTTGGATGCCTAGAGTTCCGCGTTCAAAGACCGCGCTGGCAGGTGCCCGCGCGCGCGTGAGAGGGGCTGCTCTCGTGGTGTCGACTTCTTCGGGGTCGGATGCAGGGCGGCCGCCGCGAACCTCTCGCTCGCAAAAACCCAGAAAACCGAAAATAGAAAACCAGATCAAGGACTCGGTGTACCGGCCTCTCGTGCCGGCAAAAGAGCGTCTGCAGCGCTGGACTACCCCCCATGGCCGGGCGCAGAACGCCTCGGCTTCATTCCTTTTCCCCCTTCTTGATCCGCTTCGGGATACGATGATTCAAGCAATAGAACCAGACACGCGCAAGAACTATGGCGCAGGACTTCTCCGTTTCACTCAATTCTGTGATCAACACCTCGTACCGGAATCGCAGCGCATGCCCGCAAGCGAAATCTTGGTCGCTGCCTTCATCTCTTCTTGGGCTGGGAAGGTCTCGAGGTCTACCGTGGACTCTTGGCTCGCTGGGCTCGCTTTCTGGCACTCTCTGAACAATGCGCCTTGGCCTGGAGATAGGATGCTGCGAATCACTTGCAACGCTGCGTCGAAGCTCGAACCGGCAAAAAAGGCGAAGCGGCCGCCGGTAACGCTCGAACACATGCACGCGTTGCGCGGGAGCCTAGACTTGACGAACGCGTTCGACGCCGCCGTGTACGCGGTCGCATGTAGCGCTTTCTGGGGCTGTCGCAGGTATGGTCTCATTGGATCGTGCGTTGTAGGGCTCAGCTCAAGATGGGGAAAGCAGACTTGGCGAACTTGTGGTTCGCTCGAGACACGCATTCGATAGTGCGAAGAACGTTGCGCGCAATGCTCAGCCGTCGTTCAAAGCCCTGCCGGGAGGTGCGCGATACGCGTGCTTCCACGTTCCATGGACGAAGACGACAAAGTTCGACGGCGCGGACGTAGTGCTGACCGCGAACGAGGACCCTACAGACCCAGTAGTCGCTCTGAAGCACCACATGCAAGCAAATGCGCGCGTTCCAGGAGACGCGCCGCTGTTCGCCTTCGAGACTGAAGGTGGCGACTGGGCTCCGATGACTAGGGACTGGTTCTTGGACAGGTGCAACGAAGTCTGGAAAGCGGAGGGACTGGGCGAGCTCACTGGGCACTGCTTCCGGATAGGCGGCGCCACAGAACTACTGCTTCGCGGGACGCACCCGGACGTTGTGGCGACTCAAGGTGGATGGCGTTCGCGCGTTTTTCTGGAGTACTGGCGCAAGATCGAGGCGATCTTGCCTCTTTTCATTTCAAACTCGTTCGACAAGTCGCGGGTGCAGCTGGTGGAGAAGTCGATGTATGCGTTCAAGAAGAAGTACGGTTTCCGTTAAGTGTATTATCAATATCGTAATGTGAATGGTCAGATGTTCGCGGTCAAGCAGCTCGCCTGTAGGGGTTAGCCGAGGCGCGAGGCTCGAGCCACGGCTGTTGTGGCTTCGCTGGATGGTGAGCGTAGCTCTCCACCTCGCGCTCAAGCTTCGGAGTCGGCAGAATACGTGCAGCAGCTTCGCGGTCTCGTTCGCGGCCAGTTAGGATTGCGCGCGCACCGGGGCAACTCTCGCGAGTCCCTGCGCGCGACCCCCCGCGAAACCTCAGAGACAAAGGTCACGTGACCTCGCGCTGCACACGCCGTTCCGGCGCTTCCCCCTACTGCTGGAAACCAGGACTCTGCATGAGTGGCGCAATTTGGCTCCCCACTATACCTTGTTGTTTTTTATTCACGAAGGACACCTCACGCATTAGTGGCCTACCCGGAAGACGGACGTGTCAGTACCTGCGCCGACGAACGCGGTTCCGGACCGACGTACACTGCAGCAGGTCGATGTAGTCGAGCTGAAGCCGC